>JASVEL010003666.1:0-37181 GCA_032618575.1 Nicotiana noctiflora | reverse complement strand
AATGTTGGAAAAATTGGATGATTATGGAGAATAAAATATTTAGCTTGAGGCGTGTCAAGGACACTGTCCTTAAGGATATTTCGCCTACACCATAATGAATAAAATTAGGCGTATCCCCCAGGATTCAACAAGCTCTTCTAGTATAACTAGGAGCAGAAACAACAAAGTTTAACGAGAAGAAAACCCAGCACACAAAATAGAGAAGAAGAAAACTTTTTTTAATTTCAATTTTCACTCTTTCCAAGTGATTGCACAAATATATATACATCAAATTGTCAAAAGCCATAAAGAACTTTTAAATTTCCAAACGTTTAAATCATAAGTAAGACATTAGTACTTTTCTGTTACAAAACCAAAAGTAATCATCAAAGATATTTATTGACATTTACTCTATTAATGAGCCAAATAACATTGATATTAACGTAATGAAACGGCTAATAAAATAATTTCTAAATCAATGTTAAGAAACAGTCATTTAAGTAGTCAAAATTAAATTAATTTTCAGTTACAAATATATTTAAAATATTATTATAATAAAGGCTCATTAATAAACTATATTAAGAGAATGAACCAAGACATTAATTTGAATATTTCTTTTTGAGTTAGTAAATTATTTTCCAACAATCCCCCACATAACTCAAAAAGAATAATAAGTAATAAAGTGAAATAAAAAAAATTGTTGGGTTTTCACAAATGAGCATAATGCGTCGAATCTTGTGTCTCTTGGACTATGAACCAGACCTAGATAAAATAAGATTAAACTTACAGAACAAATGGTGAAGTTCAAAACTTCTATGAACCAAAAATTCTTTTGTAAGTTTAGTGTCTTATCTATCACATTATACCCGCACACACTTTGTTGTTTGTCGCGGTTTTGCGCTAATAGGCCATGCGCGCGCCTGGTTTTCATGAGTGCTCTAGAAATTTCGCCACAAATTTCATAGGAGCGGCCCCACTCCACACCCATATAGGTCCATCCATCAAGTGTATTCTGCAGTATAATACACCACCTACAATAGGCTATGGATTATTAGATTAAGAGTTTATTAACTCAACCTCACATTCATTGCAGTCTTGCACTATGTACACATACACCATAGGAAGAGACAAATTTTAATAGTGCATATTTGATCAACTAATGACTTGTTATTACCCATATGAACCTACTTCATGGGATCTCCAATCAAATAGGTTGGGTTACCATCATTGTTGATACATCTCAAATTGGCAAAAGTCTCAACCCCTCGATGTTTCATTTATAAGTCAAAGGATCGGCCAAACCCTCTTTTGATTATACATATTATGTATAAAAAAAACTCATATCTAAGCAATTGCTTTATCACACAACTTCTCGAGAGAATATATATACACTTCCCATTGAGAGATTTATTTTCTTACAATGGTTATTGCGCCTTGGCAATCACAATTCATCGACAAATTATTGTCGGTTTAACTCCTGGTGGAATATTGCGCTTTGGCAATCACAATTCATCGACATAATTATTGTCGGTTTAATTCAACAAGAGGTTGCTTAATCAACCTCACCTCCAAGCAATTTTAATACCACAACACCTATCAAAAGGTGATCACACAATAGCGAGCTAGGTTTTTCTCATATGAACGAGAGATTCAATATCATCACTGTATCTTTCTAATACAGTGGAAAATTCGCATACAAAATACTAACGTGTAGTATTTCTCAAATAAAGTATAAAATCATCTCAAATGAAATAAAACTTGACTTCTATACTCGTGTCTTTTGAAACATCTTTCAACACATAATTTTTTTTTTTTTTTATGTATCTTCCATAGTCAAGCACCAAAATAAAATTTTCAACAATATAGAAGCAACTTTAACTTCTACAGAAATATCTCAAATCAATAGGAACCGGGTCATAATTTAATGATTTCTTCATCACCCAGAAATCCGTAATGAAATAACTTTTCGGAGCCAAATTTACACCATACTTTTGATCTTCCAATATATATTTTTTCCACAAAATTTTTTATTTTTGTAAGGCTTTATTAAAACATTTTTTTTCCTTCTTCGGATCAAGCTAGATAACTCAGGACACCATGTTCCCCCACATTTTCGAAAATTTCTAGTTAAGGAGATAACATTTTCACAACTCATAATTTCACCAATTTATAAACAACAAGCTAATAATATAGCTTCACCCCGAGATTATCATATGAAACAATAAACATGCAATTTATTAATTAATTGAAAAATCACAGTATCTTAAGTAATAAAATTAACAAATATTTAAATATGGTACATCATCACAAGAAAAAACAGACCATTTAATCTTATATGTTTTTTGTCAATACTAATTCACTCAAATCTCCAATTACAGAAATATAATTAATCTGTCCAAAAGATAGAGATTTATCTTTAATTTAATTCTTCAAAGCACATATGTCTTGATAAAAGTTTGGATAAACCATGTTCATGTGATTTCAAAGAAAATAAAAATACATCAATTGAAATTTTTCCAAACTTGGCATAGCAAATTTTATCAATTCTGCTATTGAAGAGATTCATTTGGTAACCCGCTTATTCTATTGGATGGTTATCACTTTTAAGTATAATTCTTAATTAACAATAAGAATTAATCTAACAAGAATAAAATAATTCATCACAGATTTAACAATCATACTATTAAATTCACATAATATATGCTAAAGTTGAACACATTAATACAATGAGGTATGTATGCCAATAGAAAGCATGAAAGAATATTTTTTCAGATCTTTTTAGAATAAAGCGATTTTTTAAATAAATATAATTTTGTACTACGGATTGAATTATATAACTATAAAAATCTACAATTATGTAGATTTAGCCCCGCGCATTCAAATACTAGAAAAAGCGTACCTTAATTTTGTAGTACAATTTATCCTCCATAATGCGATCCAGCACAAAATTAAAATAACTTGATTAACATATTGCAACCCACAAAAATAATTTGAATACATAATGATATCCTCCATGATACCATTATGCAAACGTGAATTGCACATCCCATTTTCAGAATTAGAGCAACAACTTGAACATCATCAAATTTGATTCTCCATAAAAAAAAAGTTGGAAATATCCTTAAGAATGTTGGAAAAATTGGATGATTATGGAGAATAAAATATTTAGCTTGAGGCGTGTCAAGGACACTGTCCTTAAGGATATTTCGCCTACACCGTAATGAATAAAATTAGGCGTATCCCCCAGGATTCAACAAGCTCTTCTAGTATAACTAGGAGCAGAAACAACAAAGTTTAACGAGAAGAAAACCCAGCACACAAAATAGAGAAGAAGAAAACTTTTTTTAATTTCAATTTTCACTCTTTCCAAGTGATTGCACAAATATATATACATCAAATTGTCAAAAGCCATAAAGAACTTTTAAATTTCCAAACGTTTAAATCATAAGTAAGACATTAGTACTTTTCTGTTACAAAACCAAAAGTAATCATCAAAGATATTTATTGACATTTACTCTATTAATGAGCCAAATAACATTGATATTAACGTAATGAAACGGCTAATAAAATAATTTCTAAATCAATGTTAAGAAACAGTCATTTAAGTAGTCAAAATTAAATTAATTTTCAGTTACAAATATATTTAAAATATTATTATAATAAAGGCTCATTAACAAACTATATTAAGAGAATGAACCAAGACATTAATTTGAATATTTCTTTTTGAGTTAGTAAATTATTTTCCAACATGAAATCCACTTTTTACTTTCAATAATTCACATTTATCCTTTTGTATCATATTTGGCTTGTCGGCTAAAAATAATTACATCGCTAGTCGAATATACAAAAAAATATATACATTGATTATTTATAAATTATGTATATTTTTGGTATATTAAATATCAATATATAAAATTATATTATGGGACGTAGCAAGGGACGTTGGCTTCAGCTTTTGTCACCTCATTCAATCCTACAACGGAAACTCGAGTTGAGGCGCTGCAAAACGAGCAACGAAGCACTTCTTATAACCAAAACAAAACTCCAACCAATTTCTATCGCTTTGCTCCACTAGTGGTCATTCATCCTTTTGATGACTCGCAGTCAAAGGAGTTGGTTGGCAATTTTTGGCTATTTGAGGATGTGTATGTGGGTGATTGACACAAAAAGACTTTTTGGGGGTGTTCTTAGCAGAATATCCTCAAAATTTGCAAGCTCTTCCGGGATTTCTCTAGCGAATTAAATTGTTCATCAAAGTCTAGCGGATTATCATAATTTTGCTCTTCAGGATTTTTATACCAATCGGGTAGAGTTGATGTTATTATTACTTAATATATCTACTAAGTTGTTGATTGAAATCTACCGAATTGTCATACTTCTGCTCTTTAGAGATTTCTCTACCAGGTCGATAGAGTTGATGTTATATTTTATCTACCTATCTATTAAATTGATCATCAACGTCTACTAGATTGGCATACTTTTTCTGAGTTGTTTCAACAAGCGTTTTGCAAATTTGCATCTTCATTTTAAATCAAACTACCCCAAATCTCCTCTCAAATTTGAAACAAAGCTTCCAACTTAAATACAAATACGAACACAACAAACCCCAATCATAAAATTTAGTCGAATAACACCATATCAAAACGATCACGATTTTTCCGTCTCTACTCAAGTTTCACTTTTATTACCTCATATATACAAAATTATCAATTATGTATTTTTTTTTTTTTAGGATTTAAGGATAATTAATCAATTCCTACAATCACTCACATTCCCCCCACATTTCTATCTCTGTATCCTACTCCCCCCTCCCCCTCCCCCTCCCCCCCCTCGTTTCTCTCCCTACATTCCTCCCTCTCTCTCTCCCCACGTATCTTGCGTAACAGAGCAACAATTTTCACCATTGACAACCATTAAAAAAATTTGAAGCTTTGAATTCAAATTTGAATTTTTAAAAAATATTATTTGTTTGAATTGGGCATAGTTGCAAAGAATTGGGATTCTCTCTACGTTTTTCTCTATCTCTCAATCTCTAATTTCAGTAATGTAAAACAAGGAAAAAGAGAGCAGCAATTCCACCATTGCCAGTCATTAAAAGCTTTGAGTTTGAATTTGGATTCTCAAAAATTATTATTTATTTGGATTTGGTGTTGTTGGAAACAATTGGGAATATAATTTTGAGTTTATATCTCAATTTTGAGGGTATTTTGATGAAGATTAGACTGTATTTTGGCTAAATTTCATATTGAAACTCGAAGAAGAAGAAATTATAGTAAAGTTATTGTAAAATTGTAGAAAAAATATTATATATATATATATAAAACAAATATTGTATAACAATTGTATTTAAGTTGTATAATATTTGTAGTTGTATATAACTGGGTAAAAATAATGTATGAAAGTTGTAGATAAGTTGTATAATATATAATTAGTTGTATGAAATTTATTTTTACTATGTATAAATCAAAAAAATATACAAAAGATATTGTATGAAATTTGTATAAAAATTATAGTTAAGTTGTATGATATTTTAGTTGTATTTAACTGGGGAAAAATAATATATGAAAGTTGTAGATAAGTTATAAATAAGTTGTACGATATATAATTATTATGTATAAATCAAATACAAAATATACAAAAAAAAAAAAAATACTTGTCTCACAATTCTACAAGCAATTAATTCTTACACTTGAACGTGATTATATATAGATGTAATCCTTCTCCAGCATGTTGCACTGATCTAGAGCCCTCTTCTTCTTACCAGGTATGCCATTTAGAACAGAAGTATTAACACAATTATGATAGATGTCTTATTTAAATTTTTTCACTTACAGGAAGGCGCCGCTAGTTGGATACTATAATGATAAAAGTATATTATTTGTCCACTTTTTTGGATTAAAACTACTTTGTTTGGGACATCAAATTAGGGGTGTGCATTCGATTTATCGATTCAATTTTGACCTTTATCGATAATTACTTATCGATTATCGATTTGTATATATGCTTATCGTTATCGTTTCAATAAGGTTTCGAGTTTTTCGATTTCGTTTCATCAATTTTGGGGGTTTATCGATTATGTTATCGATTACACCAATAAGAAAATTTGCGGAATTCCACAGAAAGTACATCGCTATAAACGCGACTTCCTAATATGGACAAAAGGAAGCTAAAATAACACGAACACCATTTATAACATGAAAATTGTGTCAATAAGCACATGCAACAAAACTAAAGTAAGGGATCAAATGTATGCCACTCCAACGGTATAAAAAAATACACCATCATGGTAATACTGTTTTTCATTAATTTGAACTCCATTCCCTTGATCTTTAAATATGATCATTCCTTAAATGTAATAGAGGAAATAATAGGGTAAGGGACATAGGGTAAAGGAAAGGGTACAGATTAGGGAAATGATATTGTATAGCCGCGTTCAAAATAGTAGCGGAATATATATACATTCTGTATGTTATATTAATCTACATAAATAGGTAATTGCTCATTTTACAAGTGTATACAGTTTAGGGGTGTGCATTCAATTTATCGATTCGATTTTGACCCTTATCGATTGTCGATTGTACATATGCTTATCGTTATCGTTTCAATTTTTTCGATTTCGATTTCGTTAAGAAATAATCGATTTGATTTATTGATAAACTGATTCGAATGCACACCCTTACATCAAACTATCGGGAACTTTATTTCGCGTTAAGGAAACTAAAAGAGCATGCCGATGACATTGTTATCAAAATGAATTGGTTAAAGGATCTATTTGGTGAGCTGATGGAGATGATTTTGGATAAAGAAGATATTTCGAATATCACTGAAGAGAATTTGCCAAACGAAAGATGTCACAAGTTTATACAGGTATATGCATTTTCTTTCTCTAGATTAAGCTTTGATTCCACAACTGGAGAGAAGAGGGGAGAGAGGAGAGAAAGAAGGAAACAGTGTAATTAAAACTCTTGATTGAAGCCACAAATAATAAAGTGAGAGTCATTTAAAGTATATAGTATATATTTTGTAAACAAAAATTGTTCATGCCAGATAATTAGCTAAACATATATATTAAGGGTAATAAAGATTCAAATAGTGTATATACATGAAAAAAATCCCGAGGAATAACCTACGTCTTGAAGTTTTATTTTACTATGGTTTTATAATGAGAAAGAACAGAAAAAATGGGAATATTCTTAAAGAAAATAAACTTGTTAATTATAAACCATTATATCGATTTGTGAAGACGTATTCACTGGTTCGAGGTAAATGATAACTTAATATAAAATGATTAGCATATATTCAACTTCTTAATCATCATTTCATTGGATAAATAAAGTAGATGTGATTATTTATAGATATTGAAAAATTGATATCTATCTTGAAATTGGAATGATATAACGGAAGTATATACTTTCTTCTTTATGGTTTATAAGACAGCTGGAATTGCAGTTTTATGGTTCAAGAAAATTGATTTTGAATAAGAACGTAATGTTATTTTATTAACCGAGTAAATAAACAAGCTAATGAGTAAAGGGCATCCCGAGCACGACGTATCCCGGTACCCAAAGCATTCAGTATTTATACAAAATCCGTGGAGAGCAATACCCCGAGAGGGTATGCTGTTGGCAACCTACTCTGATATAAACATCGATCAATGGTTGATTTCACGGCTCAAAGATATGACCTATAAGTCACGCGAAAACAACTTTATTATTACTCCAAGAATCCTTTTCAAACAAGCTAATACCAAGTTCATTGCATAAAAAATGGGTACATTACTTTCATTTTTTGGGTCAATATAGTACCCGGTCTTTAGTCCGTTGTTGATCAAGTCTTTAGAACAACAACAACAACAACAATAACTACCCAGTAAAATCCCACAAAGTGGGGTCTGGGGAAGGTAATATGTACGCAGACCTTACCCCTACCCCGATAGGGCAGAGAGGCTGTTTCCGAAAGATCCTCGGTTCAAAGAAAAAAAGGAAACGAGAAGAAGACAATTCACTAGTCACTCCATTAGAGAGCATAATAGTAACAGAAGCATAACAACCAAAAGATAAATGACATGCAATAACATTAACATGTAACTAAGGCTCGGTGCTAAGATAAACTGCAAGGACACTGAGAATCAAACATAAGCTGCAAGCTATCTAAGATCAATCTTAGTCCAACCTCGCCTCACCCCCGGACTGAAGAACGGAGAGCTCCGCTACCCCCTACCCTGCAACCCTAATGCTTGACCTCCAAACCTTCCTATCAAGGGTCATGTCCTCACAAATCTGCAGTCGAGCCATGTCCTGCATGATCACCTCTCCCCAGTGCTTTTTAGGCCTCCCTCTGCCTCTCCTTGTACCCACCACAAACAACCGCTCACACCTCATCACCGGATCAAGGCTTCTTCTTCGCACATGCCCGAACCATTTGAGCCTCGCTTCCCGCATCTTGTCATCCATAGGTGTCACGCCCACCTTCTTCCGAATATCCTCACTTCTAATCTTGTTTATCCTAGTGTGCCCGCACATGCACCTCCACATCCTCATCTCTGCTACATTCATCCTCTGGATATGGGAGTTCTTAACCGGCCAACACTATGCCCCATACAACATGGTCGGTCTAACCACAGCTCTATAAAACTTACCTTTAAGTAAATGTGGTACTTTCTTGTCACACAAGACTCCCGATGCAAGCATCCATTTCATCCAGCCCTCCCGTATACGGTGAGTGACGTCCTCGTTGATCTCTCCGTCCCCCTGGATCATCGATCCAAGATACTTGAAGCTATCTCTCGTGGGGAAGACCTGCGATCTAAGCCTCACGACCCTGCCTACTTCCCTCGGATCAGCACTAAACTTGCACTCCAGGTACTCAGTCTTAGACCTGCTCAATCTAAAACTCTTAGACTCGAGGGTCTGTTTTCAGACCTCCAATCTCTCGTTAACACCGACCCTCGTCTCATCAATCAGAACTATGTCATCAGCAAATAACATACATCATGGCACATCCCCTTGAATATGGTGTGTCAATGCATCCATCACCAAAGGCAAATAAGAATGGGCTGAGCGCAGAGCCTTGGTGTAATCCCATAACAACCGGAAAATCGTCCGAGTCACCTCCCACAGTCCTAACCTTAGTCCTAGCTCTGTCATTCTTGATTGCTCTCATGTAGGCTACCGGCACACCCTTTGCCTCAAGACATCTCCAGAACACCTCCCTGGAAACCTTGTCATACATTTTCTCCAAATCAATAAACATCATGTGAAGGTCTTTCTTCGTGTCCCTGTATTGCTCCACCAACCTCCTAATAAGGTGAATAGCTTCCATAATGGAGCGACCCGACATGAACCCAAACTGATTGTCGGATATAGACGTTGTCTTCCTCACCCTCCCCTCCACCACCATCCCAAACTTTCATGGTATGGTTAAGTAACTTGATGCCCCTATAATTGTTACAACACTGGATATCACATTTGTTCTTGTACAACGGAACCACTATACTTGACCTCCACTCGTCCTAAAAATTACATTGAACAACCCAGTTAACCACTTCCAAAACTCCATCGGAATTTCATCTGGCCCAGTCACTCTACCTCTGCTCATCTTGCGCAAAGCACCCACGACCTCCTCCACCTTAATGCGCCTGCAATACCTAAAATCTTGGCGACTCACCGAATGCCCTAAGCCCCCTAGCGCAACATCCCGGCCACACTGATCATGTAAGTATTGTTACATTATCTGTAATAACATGCGATAGTAATTTACTCGATCATTTATACAAGATTAAGTCTTACTTGTACTTATCATAGAAATTACCTTAATAAGTGACTTGGATAAACATGTTTCAGTCTAATTTTTACAAATCCTAAAGTGCAATCAAGAAAATTCTTTCCAAACTTTGCAAATGAAAAGCAGAAAAATTAGGGTGCAACTTCCGTCGATACCTGAAAGCATATAAACTTGACTATCAAAAGCCCCCTCAAATTCAGAACAATTGGGGAATGAACAGTTTATGCATGCAAAAATGCATCCTTAAAATAGGAGTCTACGATAGATTAGTACAAAATGATGTCTAGACCAAGGATAGAATGGTAGCTTCATGAAAGCCACTGTATTCTCTCTATTCCTTTTGCTTAAACATCACACTAAACATCGACTTTGACAAGGGAAATGTAGCACTAAAGACACTTTATCAAGTTCAAAACTTTGGTAGTCTATTAAAGACAAGCCTATGTGCTACAAGAGAGGTTGGAACGACTGAAATTGTGCAAGCATCAGTAGCGCTTCTAGATCCAATCAAACTCAGAAACTGTTTCAGCTGCCTGATCGCAGAATTAGGCCAAGGGCAAAAGCTGATACTCCTCAGCATTTCCCTCCCGATTTCCTCTCATAAGCATCTTTCCATATCATAGATCATGCCTATTAGTTTCTTTTGGTCCAAGGCCTTGAGACTTTAGCTTCGCAGTGACAAAATTTCCCAAACATATGGGAACAATGAGCGGAGAAATGATTGGGAATAGTACGGCTTCTCTCAGCACCTCAAATGATTTTGTGCAATCCAATGTTCAAATCAGAAGATATAGAAATGAGGAGCGGGATTGCATGATGCCAAACAGCTTTGAAGACTCGCTTTTGATGGGCTTTAATGGACTGAGAAGGTTTGTGTGAATTGTACCTTATGTCAAAAATGTGGATGACTGGATCAACCGACCCTGATGTTATGTACAAGCCATCAGGCGACCAAGCCTGGTTTATAAGAGCTGACTGTGAGTCACTACTTTCTTGCTTCCACCCAAAGGCTTGAACCTCTGTCTGCCTCAATCTAAAATCAAATAAGCGAAGCTGTCTCTCTATAGTCCTGCATTAAAAGCATGCACTCAGAGAATTAGATTAAGCAAATTTCAGAGTATGCAAGTAATTGCCTCAAAAGACACATTTGTGCTAAGATTCTACTACAAGATAATGGACTAATATCATAAACAGAGCTAATCAAGAATTCAAGATTAAAAAGGAATGGTACTTATTTTGAAAAAAGAAGAAAGAGGACAAAACAAGAATTCAGGATTCAAAAGAAACGGTACTCACATTTTGAAGAAAAAAAAGTAAAAAAGAAATCATCTCAATGCAGGAATGAACCTTGAGAACCTGCAGTAAGGTCACTATGTTTTGTTCCTAGAAGGCCAGACTCTCACTGCTTTTCGGAGGAGTGTCTTCCTAGCAATCCTAAAGCATTCTGGGATGATCATGGATTTGATTAATTTGTCCTGATTCTCATGACTAATTACGGATCCATATTAAATGCCAGAATTCGACAAAAGCCTTTGCACCAATAGGTCTAAGATAAAGAGCTTGTCCAAGATGTTTGAAGCATCCTGCATAAAGCCAATATATCTTCCTTCTCCTACATCTTAATTACACCAAATTCTCCTTGCACCTTCCAGAAGAATCTGGCTCTAGATTTAGTTCATAGTATCGCATTTTAACATCCCATTTTGCCCTATCGGAGTAGGGGCAAGGTCTGCCTACACACTACTCTGCCCAGACCCCACTTTGTTAGATGTTACTAGGTCATTGTTGTTGTTGTTGTTTGCATAGAACCATCTGAATGATGGCTTAGCTTTTGATCCTGCTTCAACTAAAGATTGCAACTCCGCCACAAAGATGATAGAATTATCCAACATAGATTACCATGACCTACCTCATTCTATCAACTGATCCCTTCAACCCCAGAGATTGAAGACCATATAACTGTAGAGGCTATTATATTGATCTTTTTCTGGCTTGGTTCTTAATATTCATTACAAATTGGGGAGTTGTCAAAAATAAACAGGAAAAGAATAAAATGGTGCTATTTAGTTTGGTTCTAGCAATAGAAAACTTCAAACGTTTAAATATGAGCATGCTCATTCACATGACAAGATCAAAGCCAGAAGCATGTCATATTTCTATGCTTACTAGATCACCTTGCAGCAAAAAGAGAACCCCTTGTTCTTATATCTATTTCAAGTCGGCATTAGCATTGGATGGAAAATTTTCCCTTATAATTCAGAAACTCTTTGGCATTGGAACTCAAGTTCCTTCAACAATTTAAGGCACACTGCAGTGACGATCTCAAATTACACATTTATGCAATGACCCAAAACCAGTACAACAACAACTACTACTATTACACCTCGATCCCAAACAAGTTGGGGTTGGCAAGACACGCAACCAAATACAGTATTAGATACACCTATAAATTATAACCAAATCATTGCTGTTCATAAGTGCAATATTTTTTATAAGTACTTAAGGAATAACTCAATATGAGAGATTTTGGGGAAGTCTTCTCATAATGCATTCCTCGCGAGAATAAATATTTTTCAAGAGTGCACAGTATTCCAAATAAAAGTAACAACACTATAAGAAAGAGGGACTTTTGCAGGAGAAAGGACTGAGAACATAGCTAGGAATCAATAGTAGGTAAAAATGCACCTAAAGATCATAGAAAGAGCATTGTGAACTTTACCCTGTCTGAACCATAAAGAGATTGAAATCACACGGATTAGGTAGGACATTCATGCATTTATTTTCAATTTGATGCTTGTATTCTGCTCTTTGAGCTAGCAAATCAAATCCAATGATCCGTTTGTCTGCTCCAGCAGACATCACAACTTTCTTATGCTGCAAACCGGCAACACCCATCACGGCAGACGAATGGAAACTTCTATGCAATGCTTTAGGCTTCCACGAATTTTCTCCATCTACATTGCTCCACAGGACAGCTGCATGATCACTACCACCAGTAACGAAATATACATCTTCCCACGGCATGAACATTATGTTGTTGATTATCCCTTTAACATGAGGCTTCTCCTCCAGGAAACTTACACGCGTTTTCTGTTGATACAAAGCACATGAGAATATAACAAGAATAAAATATATTTGATGTGATAGGATGCCTGGTGCTTCGAAATACGACATACTTAGGCCTCAAACAACTTCAGAAGCTGGAAAAGTTTTTTTTTAAATGAGAGATCAGTTTTTAGTGGAGAAGACAGGAAAACAATGCAATTATAGTTAATAGACCTTAGTTTAGTTTGGTCAAGGGGAACCTATGAGTACGAGGGTTATTTGACGCCTCTAATATGGCAGTTAACTGAAGAGAATGAAAAAGGAAAAAAGATACTGACCTCGTAGGATCATTAGGTCCATATAATTTACAAGTTAATCGTCATCAAAGGTAATTTCATGTGTATAGAATATTATGGACAAGAACATAATAAGAGAACAAGTAACAATACAAGTACTTTAATCCTCTTTTACAGCTCAAAAGAATAAATTAAGTACTTCAATTTATCAGTTTTAAGGAACAATACTCAAGAAATCAAAGGACTTCCTCATCCTTCCCCTACGGCTCTCCATCCGAAAGACCTATGATCTGGGTCTCATATGTCCATTTTCTATTCAACCACTACGACAAACCTTTGCATAGACAGTTCTATGCATAAAATCAGGAAGTGGAAGTGGATTAATATACTGTTCTCGCTATAAAGAAATAACAATGCAACCTAATGTAAAGGACTTAGCACATGCCACAGACATGTAACTATGCTGTTTCATCAAATAGGTTTTCTATCCTATGAGCTTTGTCATATAATTTCACGGGAGCTTATCTCAAACTTAAACCTGTACCTCTTTTCCTTTAAGATTCAAAATTGAAATTTGAGAATCCCCACCATCAGCACTATAAACCGAGAAAAGACTATTGCCTTCTGGATGCCAGGCTACATCTTCTGGCCACCTCCTATGCTTGGATGAAAGGCAATCAGTGGAACTAAGACGATTAGCAGTTGACCTGATTATCCAAAAAACGAAAAAGGTCACTCAAATCATCCGAACACACAAAAAATCCAGCATTTAAAAGTTACTGCTGCCTGAAGTAGGCTTTTCCTTTCAAAAATAGTCTCACTCTCACAAATGAAAGCAATAAGGATACGGCTAAGGAAGTTGACTTTTCGAACTTTTAACATACCCTCTGCCATGTATCTGCCATAAGTTGATAATCCCATCCAACGCACTGCATATTCAAGAGCAACCTAAATTATCATTCAGGATCAAATGAAGCTATATGCAAAACCCATTTGTTACATTCTATGCCAGATGCTCGAAAATGCCAATGGAAAGAATAAAATACATGACTACATTGGGCCTTAGTCAAGAAAAATAAAGTGCAATGGACATCACGTCAAGGAAAAAACATCAGCTAGCATCTTCACGAATTAACAGATGCTATCAGCAGCAAGAGTTCCCAAGTCAGTGACAACTCTAGAAGCAAGAAACGAAATGCATCAATAGCCAAAATTGTCATTAGCATGAGTGCCTGACCTTCACACAGACTCTTAAGCACTGTTATACCTGCTAGCAAAAAGTTCATTATTTGTAGGACTTGAGATAATTGTTCTCATCTTTCTCTTGTGTTGACTAGATATGACACAGGATGTCTGGCAACGTATCATGCTTGCTGAAGAGCAGCTACCTATCAATGGTATCAGCTCTTTATGCTCTTTCTGCTCTGTATTTAGGAAGCAAACATGATAAATATACGTCATTTCGTAACTTTCATCAAAAGGCTTTCATGCAACATGCTAACAGCAGTGACCAAATATAACTAACAAAAGCCATGATATAACTACAATATTACCAAACTTCCTTTTTGTTCTAGGCTGAATTTCAGAAGCTTCCTTCTCAGGTGTTCTCTCACTTTTATCTTCTTTTAACCTTGCCATACTAGTACCATGAGCAAACCCTGATCCACCAGCCTGAGGATCAGAACCACTTGAGATTTTATGACCAGATTCTATCATCTTCAGAGGTTGAGATACTCTTGGTTTCACATCGGGAATGACAAGTGGTGGTTTCGCCTGGGGCACACTGCGAGAAGTATATTCATTTTTCAGGAAAGGACTTGCCACTTTCCGATCTGGTGCTGGAGACTTCCTAAACGGTGTATTGCTGTCCTGGCTACGTTGTGATTTAGTTTCAGACAAGCTATGAGAAGAGCCCTCATTTATCTGAATGGGACTTGGGGATCTTTTTTTGGCTGTCACTGGACTCTTCCCAATCCCAGGGGAGCTTGTGGACGTTGCTATGTTCTCTCGTCCCCGAAGACGAGCTAATTTCAGCTGTGTCTCCTCTAGCCTCTTCTCTGCTTGATCGAACTACACAATTCATCCAATGGAGGAGAAATTGGGGATGTCAATTTTGCTCCCAAAAAGTACAAGAACAACTCTTTAAAGAAACAAAAAATGTATTCCATGTAATTATAGAAATGTAAATAATCCTCCAAGTAGCAGCTAACATTCGATACATCATGCTGAATTTGATGCTTCAATGAACTGCATCAAATTAAGTAGGAAATGAACTGCCAATATACAAGCAATTCTGTTGCACTATAATAACTTTGGCTCCTAGATGGGTCTCTCTTGTGACAGGCAAAAGATAACTGAAAGCTTTTCACCCATCCAATCTATGCTTAAATATGTGTGAGTCAATGCATGTAAGGAAACAGTAGGAAAAAGGTATTATGCCTCCTTCTCAGCCAGAAGGAAGCATGCAACTGTCAAAAACAGGAGTGAAAGAATAAAGACCCCAGAATGTCACTTTCATGTATAAATAGTCAACAAAGTTGTTAGATATGCCACCGCAGTTACTGCACTCATAAATGACTATAGTCTTCAAAACAGCCAGCTCATATTCCAATACAAGTCCTCAAAATAACACCATTTGCCTCAAAGGTGCAAGGTCACATGTTTACCACTGACATCAACTTAAAGATGAGGAAACTGCCTTTTCTTTTGGGGTGGGGGGTGGGGTCAAGAAGTTTGTAAAGACAGAAGAAAGGAGAGATTTGGGAATGAATTGCAATTATCCCTCAAGCATGCTGAGATTTAAATAGTCTTACAAGAAATTCAGAAAAAAAAAGGAAAAAAAGTAATTCCTATACCTAATTGCACAATTACAGCCTACAGGGATCTCAAACCTTTCCCATACTCACAAGGTACAGATTATTGCATACTTACAATTTCCTAATATTGACATTTTTAACAAAGTTGAGGAAACTGCTACATCAGACAGCCACTAAACATTGCCTCAATTCTCTCCTAATATCTACTTGAACTTGGGAACAGAAGAAGAGAATGGACAGTTTTAAGGTTTTCTAAATATAGCATCTAGCAATTGCATCTACCTTTACCGGAATAGTTGGTATCAATGGGAAGACAAAATATCCAGCTAACAACTACATCAACAGTTTGTATTACCCCAAAAAAGAAAGAAGACTAACAAACAAAACAGTTATCTTTTGCCCAAATTAAAGTCCTTGCTGAGATATTAGCATTCTACCTTATCAGAATTTCCATGTTTCTCACTAGGTTATCTTGTCCACTTGAAAACTATGGTAAGCAAGGATTTCTAAGACCATTTTACAAATGCAATGCAAACAGATTTGAAAAAATTAGTGGGAATACAATCAAGCAAAATGGCCCAAGTCTTCCAACAGTCCAGCCAATGCCATTCCTATCAGCGACCAAGAAAATAAATGGCAACTCTCTGAACTTCCAATAGACTGGATTTGACACAGAATTTATTTGCAAATAAGCCATAATGAAGATCCAATAGGGTGCTATGGAGGTATTTAGCATCAAGAAAAAGTAAAAGGTACGAGCTTTAAACTTTCTCTTTGCGCTTCGACAAACAGTAAAAGTTAAAAGAAGGTAAAGATGGGGGATGCCATTAACGCTCCGAAAATTAAGAGAATGACTTCGAGAATAAAAGGTAAGTCATTCCCTAGGTTGCAGTCAGCATTCAACGCACGTCCTTTGGTGAATTAAATGCTAGCCAGCGTAAGTTGAGAGGTAATTACAAGAAAGTATGCAGGTATATAAATCCCTCTATAAGCAATTCCGAAGTCCAATAACTTTAGCTTCTAGATGTGTCTCTCGCATGCACTAGATAAATTAAAGCCTTTTACTTTATTCATTAAATTCCATGTTTAAATATGTATGCCAATGTGTATAAGGTAGCAGTATGAAAGTAGTATCATGGATCCTTCTCATCAAGAAGTAAACTTGCAACTGCCAGAAAAGGGGAGAGAAAAACAAAGAACCCAAAATTTACATTCATGTATCTTTGTCAGCAAGATTGCCGGGTATGCCACCACCGTTACAGCCAGCTCATTTTCCAGTTGACATCCTCAAATGCCATCATTTGCCTTAAAGGTGTGCTGGTTCACATAATTTTACCGACATAACATTTCATCTGATCAAGCTTTGTAGCGACTGTTATATCTTGTTACCACTAAACATTACCTCGATTCTTCATCCTCAAAAGTCCTTATAACAAGGAACTAAGGTAAATGTTGGGAAAGTTTCTAGAGTTTGCAAAAATAGTATATCTCACAATTGGATCTATTAGCATGTCATATTAACCCCAAAAGTGAAGTAAGAAACAAAATTGCAAAAACAGCAACTAGCTTTTTACCCTAATTACCACCTTATCGAAATTGTCATGTTGCGCACTCCAATAAACTCAAAATTATGGTAAGCACGGATGCTTAATATCAGATCACAAATGCAATGCAATCCGATGAATAATCCAAAAAATCGAATTCGAGGAGTCAGTAGGAATCAAGCAACTTAAATGGACCAATCATCTTACAATCCAGCTCATTAACATCCCCAATATTCGCAACCAAAAAAGGCAACTTTGCTTCCAATTCAGGTGTTTTATCAACATACATTTATTTGCAAATCAGAACATTTAATGAAAATTCAACTGGCCACTATGGGAAGTATTTAACTTAAGAAAAAGGTAAAAGGTAAAAGTTTTACACCCTCACTCTTGAAGCTTTGCACCGACCAGCAGGGCCGGATATAGCAGTGCCGAAGCTGGTGCTACCGACCCCACTGCTCTTGATTTGAACTATATTATACAGTTAATCAATTTCATATGTCTATCTGTGTGTATTTCCAAGGGAGTAGCCAAACGTTGAAGGGCTGGAATGACAATCTCAAAACCGAAGTTCCAATGAATTTTCTTCACATCTGTCTAATCTCAATCGGTAGTGTTTCTGCCGGTGGGTAATTACCACAATTCATTTGATTTATTGGGTCCGCAATCAATTATTTGGTACTTAGTGAATTTCTTAAAAACATTCAGGGTATCCGAGTGGGTAGAGTCACCGGTTGGATTAGCTAGCTCGAATACCATATTATAGAGAAGTATGTGTGTATGTGTATATAAAATAAGTTCACACTGAAGATCACGAAGTAGAAACAATTGCATTTTCATTTAATGAAATGACTGAGTTAAATTTGAGGATCGCCGGATCAATGAACTACATTTACAACTAATAAAATCATTCAGAATAAATATAAGAGTATAAATAAAAATACCTGAGAAGTGTAATAGGAGAGGCGTTGGCGAAGATGTTCGACTTCTTTAGTTCGGTGTTCAATGAGAGCTACAAGTGCTTCCTCTTGCTCCTTTCTGTTCTCTTCTTCAATTCCATTGGCTTTATCTTCTTCGGTTTCAATCTTCGGCTTTTTCAGAACCGGAGGAGGTGTATTCATTTTAACACAACTTTTTTCCTCTTTGATTAAACTATATTGGCGGCCGTGACGATAATACTGCCGTCTTCTTCTTACCGTCTACCGTCGTCCGACCGACTTCCGGTTCGACAAGTTCAAGGGGGGATGTTTGGTGTTTATCAAGGTGCGTCTTGTGTTTTTTCCTTTCCGTATAATAGGTGAAAATTATGATTTTTATTTTGTACTCCGTATATAATAAATATCTAATTTATTTTTAGCATATATATTAAGAAAATATTTATTTCTATGTAAATTATCTGATATAACTAAACTATCTTTATTTAATAAGTTAATGTGATGAATGAGAAATTTTTTTAGGGATATATGCATAAGGATAAAAAAGTAAAACAAATTAAATTTTTTCTTGATTAACTAACTTAAATAGTTATTTTGGATCAAAATTAAAAAATAAAATAAATATTTATTATAGTCTTGAGGGAGTAGGTGTAAATGTTTTCATGCTAATACAAATACGTAATCTATGTCTCGAACAAATAAGAAATGATTATTACTCAAGTTTTTTCCCCTTTTGGAGCATTCATTCATATTCGTTTGTTCTCGTAAACTCGCAATTAACTATAAAATAGAGTTAAGAAATATATGGTATATATTTATTATTTATTTATTATGCTTATGATGTCGATGTTTATGATGTAACTTTATCAATTCTGATCTAATTTTACATGGCATGATTATCTTTTAATAGAAGTTTTACATTATTATGTCATATAGAAACCTAATTATCTTTAATATTTAATGTTTGATTCAATTATACTTAGTATATCAAATTAGTAATTCTATACTATAGTATATTTTAAGGGTATAATTAAGGGGAAATAACACTAAATGCCTATCACTCCCAAACTATTTACCCGAATTTGCCCATTTGGAAACTAATTACATTTCTACCTAGGCAATTTAAAATTATTACCCATAAAATATAATAACTGGAAAGGAAAAAAAAGCATTAAGAAAATATGTTATTCTGCTTTTCCTTATTCATTTTAAGAGAAACAATTCAAAAGCAAAAAAGTTGGAAAACTGATTCTTGCTATTGACTTGAAAAGACATATTTTAATTTTTTTTTATAAACTTACCAGAAAATAGTTCCGCATCTCACACAACATATATTTTATTCTAACTTTATAAATAGCTATATATTTAAAAAGTTGGAAAAATTCAATCAGAAACAAGAAGTTCTATCTTATATTTGAGTGTTTCCTTTCCTCCTTCCTCTCCTCTCATACAAAAGTTAAACCTTCAACACCTTCTTCACCCCAAATAAAGGAGGAAGAATAATACAAGAATTTATTTCCCATGTGGTTTCTCATTGCCTAGTATTTGCAAAGGTAGGTTTTAACTTTTGTGGTATTATTTTTTCTTTTTTGTTGTTTCTTGATCAGTTTATTTAAAATAATAATTTTAGCTTCGCAAGATAAGGGTAAAGTCTATATACACATTAACCTTCATAAACCTTACTTATGAAATTGTACTGAAATACTTTATTATAATAATAATATAGTACAATATCTTAAAATACCTAATTATATTAATATGTGGTACACTATTTTTTTATTTGAACCAGAGAAAAAGACGGATTTGTATTGTATACCCAAATAGTATACTAATGTACCATTTTAGTATACAATTCATTTCAACTATATACCCTATTGGTATCATATGCTAGTTAAATTATTTTTTGGTTGTATTACCTACATTTAATTGGTACAATATTTAATTTTCTTTTAATAATGATAATATAGTACAATATCTTGAAATACCTTATTATATTAGTATGCGATAAACTATTTTTTTTATTTTTCTCTTTATGCATATGTGTTATGTAATAGTAGTATAGTTATATAGTTGCCGAAAATTAACTAGTAAACTATATACTATATTGGTATAGCTATATGTCATATTGGTATCATATGATAGTTTGAGCATTGTTTTGGTTGTTTTAGATGCATCTTAAGTGAATTCTATTATGAAATTATTTATATCAACATGAGTTGCAATAAAACTAGAATTTTTGTGTGCTGATGGACATAAACTATGTGTATTAATAGTTTTTATAGTTATAGGCAATTGTTGGAACGACCACATACAACTATATACCCTCTTAGTATACGAAATGAGCAAGTTATTTTGCGAATATTTAACTAGCAATACGAGCATATAATTTTCTCATACTTTTATTGGCGTCCTTTAATGTTTTGGTAGAGTAGTATAGTTGTAGCAATATTCTAGAGAAATTATATGCTCTGTTGGTATACATATATACCATATTGGTATCACGTGTTATTAGAAGTCTTTTTCGCTACTTATACTTTTGTTCTATTTTTAAATATTTTATATCATTTTTATTCTAACTAGTATATGTGGAGATTTGATTGTTGTATATTATATGTTCTTGCTCTATAACTGTTGTATTACTGCTAATGGTACAGTGTGTATTGATATTTATAGGGAAGAAGATCAAGGTTTGCATGACAATCACGTGTTGATTCTTAGAATCTGATTATATAATTTATGCTCAACAATAATCAATGTGATATTCAGTGCATTAGAATAAGTGACAACTGATATTATTTCAGTTTACTAATTAAATTTAAACAATAAGAAAGAAAAATAAAATAAAGGGTATATTGTACTAGTTATATTGAAAAAAGGTGAACAAATATTTACTATATCAATTATTTTTCTTATTATATAAAAAAGAATGATAAGAAATAGTGAAAACAATAAATAAAATTAGATTATGAAGAGAAAAAGAATATAAAAAAAAGTTAAATAAAATTAGAAAAGAAAAAAATAGAAGAAAACGAGAAAAAGGGAAAGCAGAAAAGTAAACAAAAGAATAAGAAGAAGAAAAGAAGCATTGAAATAAAAAAGAATTAGAGAATAAAGAAAAAATTCTCTACAAAAACTACTATAGGTAGGAAATGTAATTAGTTTATAGGTAGAAAAATAAATGGGTAGATAAGGATAAATAGTTTTATTTTTGTGGGTAATTGTGTTAAACTCTCTATAATTAATGCAGCATACATCCCTCCTTAATTAAAGGTACCGTATATCCTACTAATCTCGCGTTTCTCGCTCCCAAAACCTCACCCTTACCCTCACCCACGTTTATGTAGTGTGATTAAAGTGTGTGCCTTTTGCAGTTTTCTTGTCGCCTCTGCCGCAGTAAACTGAAATCAAATGCATAAGAATATCATTATCCCGAATCAAATTGAATAGTAGTAAAAGAAAAAATTCAATATTTGGGTGGTTTAATAATTGTAAGGTTAAATATATGGTTTTACAAGTGCTCCATACTCAATGGAAGGTTTGCAAAGGTGACAGTCGAAGATTCTGATGCTGAAGAAGTTGTTGAAACTGAGGCGCCGAATAGAAAAAGAGCGGGAGAAAGATAGATTGGGAGATAGAGACGCCATTGCAGTTGAATTAATAAAGTTCAAATGGTAAAAATAGTGAATTAATTTCATTTCCAACAGGACATGTGCACACACGACATATGCCATCAATTTCATAGTCCCAATTCTCAAACAATATCAAATGCTATAATCCATTGCAATATTTCTTATTTTTATTACAATAATTGCATTTTTTCCATAATTTTTTGTAGAAGTTTTAGTCGTTTTGGATTTGTTAAAACAGAAAATAGTGCATCTACAATTAGAATACAAATAATCTACAATTCATCTACAAAATATTTACAAACTGGGTATATTAAATTTTAATATCCCAATTCCCGTTCGATTGTAGTTTAATTGAGATTTTCGACATAATTGCATTTTTTGCAGAAGATTTGTAGAAGTTTTAGTCGTATTTAATTTGTGAAAATAGCAAAAAAGCATCTACAATTAGAATACAATAATCTACAATTTATCTACAAAATATCTACTAATTGGGTACACTGAATTTTTATATCCCAATTCTCATTCAATTGTAGCATAATTGTGATGTTTGACATAATTGCGTTTTTTCAGAAGATTTGTCGAAGTTTTAGCCATTTTTTATAATAGAAAATAAAGTATCTACAATGAGAATACAAATAATCTACAATCAATTTTTGCAATATGTCTTATTCTTTTTCTTCGAGTTTCAAATCTGAAATTCAGTCAAAACAAGTCTAATCTCCACCAAACCCCCTTAAAAGTGAGATATAAACTCCAAACTATATTCCCGATTATTTTTAACCACTCAGTAACTAAGTAGATTTCGCCCTTCAACCACTCAGCCTTACTATTTTCGCACACAACTTGACACTTAGATTATTTCAGACTTAGCAAAATAAAGCAACACATAGTTGTACGGGTAAAAACCCAACCTTTATTTTATTCTCGCAGAATATACAAAGGACACTTAGTTGGAAGGCTCACATATGCTACTTGCCTTTGAACCAATGAAATACACATATAAAAAGGGGTTGCCAATGGCAGATTACAAGGGGCAGTTATACGGGGCAGTTATATAATATGACTTGCACATGCTAAGCCTAAAAACAAGCATAATTACATACCCAAATTTGAATTTAAACTTTCCCACGAAATTGAATCCCTCTTCAGCATTTTCGCCAACTGCAACATGTGCATTGCACATGGCTAAACTTCCACAGCATATGCACAACACACTTCTTCAGTCACATAACTTGCACACTTGTTCTACAACTTTTGCCCACACTTTGCCTTCCCGCATTGCCTTGTCTTTGGACCATGCCTCGCCCATAAGCTCATGACTAAGTCTTGTCACAAACTTTTTTATCACATTAATTCGCACGCATGCCTTAGTCAAGTGTCATGCATCTTCATTTGCCATAGCCATTGCCCACAATCAAGCTGCCTTGCCAACACTCAAGGCATGTTGCCTAACTCACTTGCCTAAGTCCATGCACAAACTTAGACACACTTTCAGCTTCGCACATTGCTTGCCAACACCCTCACAAACTCCATGCCAAGGGGCAATGTACAAGCCTTTGACATAGATTCTGCCCGGCAACCGTCATGTCTCAATATTATGGGCTAACAGTAAGCACCCCTACATTCGAGTCACCAAAGGAGAAATAACTCCAATAAAGAGATTAAAGGGGTATCACGCATAAAAAAAAGGCCAAATACATAGACAACCCATTAAACTTGGCCCAATTTTTTTATTTTGGCACTTTAACTCAGCCTTGTTCCATTTTGGCCCTCCAACCCCATTTCTTTTGTTCCACTTTGACACAAAAGCTAACTAAATTCCATGTGTGATTTGTCTCACCCTTGTAGACGCATGAGAGCCATTTTTTAATCCAAATTTCATACACACAACGTAGAGGCGGATCCAAAATTTAAATTCTATGGATTCAATTTTAATATTTTTTAACATTGAAGCCATTATATTTTTAAAGTTATGGGTTTATATCTATTTTTTTTTTATAATTTTAATGAATTTTTACTCCGCGTCAAAAGTTGTCGGTTTAGTTGAACCTGTAGTTATTACTGAAAATATATATAAAAAAAATATTTTTTTTCGAGGGGGGGGGGGGGGGTAGAAAAACAAAAATAATAATAATTTGAAATTATAAAAATAAATAAATTGCGGGGGGTGGGGGTAGCAGCTAGGTATTTCTCCGCCTGCATTTTTGCTTGGGATAAAACAAATTGTGTCAAAGTGGAACAAAAGAACCCGTTATATTTTTAAATGTTATGGGCTTATATCTATTTTTTTTTAACAATTTAATGAATTTTACATATAAATTTTTACACCGCGTCGAAAGTTATGGGTTCGGTTGAACATGCAGTTATTACTGAAAATATATATATAAAAAATATATACTATATACTTTCCCCGGCATGTGGGCAGAAAAAATGAAAAAATAATAATTTAAAATGACAAAAAAAAACTGCGGGGGAGGGGGGCAATGGGATGGGGTGGGTGTAGCAGCTAGGTATTTGCACACGCTGCATTTTTACCTGGGAGAAAATTTTTTGTGTCAAAGTGGAACAAAAGAAATGGAGTTGGAGGGCCAAAATGGAACAAGTCTGAGTTAAAGTGCCAAAATAAAATATTGAGCCAAGTTTAACGGTCTGTATAAGTATTTGACCAAAAACAAAAATGTTAGCTAATACTTTAAATTTCGGTTTCCGAAAATAGAAAAAGGAAAGCCACAGTTTATGTAAAACTCTTCCTGATTATGCCAGACCAAATCAATCTGCATAGGAAAGGGCAGTAGGTGATGACCATTCTGCTTCATACCTTAATAAGGATGTCAAAATCCTTTCCATTGGTTCTTGTGTGGCTGTTGATATAGATAACGAGAGGTACTTTTTCCAAAACGTAATCAACTGATCGAATGATTTTACCAACGATTATCCCTCATTGGCTATTGTTGATGGAACTTATCTGGCTCTGGGATGGATTGCTCAGATAGCCTGGTTAGAATTCTAATCACCGCTAAAAAAAGCTCAATAATCTTTTTATCAACTGATTACTTTCACAGAAAATATCCGATTCATGCAAAAGTGCTTTAATTCATGTACAAAGAATGCTAATCAGCAGCTAAATTATGTGCCTAGCATGGCACATATTTTTCATACTATTCCAAATTCCAAGGTGTGAGCTCCTCCCAGACTAATATGAGGTGGAAGTTCAAATTCAAAATTTTTTTTTATAGTACAAATGTGAAAGGTTTTACAACATCAAAAGTACTATCAGACCACATTCTTTTAGTTGCTTTGCTATTCTCCAGATTTATCACACCATGTTGCACTTGAGGCGCTATTTTGAGGTACATTTTCAATGATGCTGTCAACCTGTTTTTACCTTAAAAACTTGTGAGTGCTGCACAGATGCTGCTCTCACCAAGCTATTAGGCTATTGGACTACATAGTGAAACTGGCCACGCCTCTAATCTAATAGTCTGGAGTACGAAGTACATCTCGAACAACTTTATCCTCCCTTCTGGAACTCTTCTTCCTCTTTCTCTCCAAATTGGGCTCTTTTGCTTTTAGGTCATTGCCGAAGGACCTCAATGAGGCAGCCAAGTGATCATTTCGATGTGCTATGAAGTACATATTAAGAAAAATTAGTAGTTCATGGGTTCATAAAAGAGGAGCAATGTTAAATCAATAATGAAAATGAACTGCACGGACAAGAAACATTTTATAGCAAATTGAATATTGTCTTGAATGAACCTAAAATGGAGTTGTGCTAACAGCAAACTTATCAGTTTTGCAACAATTGACAGTAGTAACGAATGATTATCAATCTTTCTTACAACAAGGTGGGAAAGAAAATTAAGGACACACACAATATATATTTGCAAACTGGTCAGGAGAAAGACGGTTCTATATAGATGAAGCAGCATTGCATGTGAAGCAAATTGCTAAGTAAAACTTGTAAAAAACTCTTGGTAACTGGAAAACTGACTGTAAATTAATAAAAGCAGATAAAGCTAGATTGCTAGTATTGACAAGGCCAAGTAGATAACGCTAACTTGTGCTTATAAGGACTGATGTCCACGGTCTGCTGTACCTATTACATTTACAGATGAACTCACCGGAAAGAATAACATCTTCCATGTTTACGGACTTACGACCAGCATGCTGGGCAAATAATTCAAGGTCTTTTGCTAGCTGTTCTGCTCTCAAGAAAAAGTACTCTGTAAGTTAAGTGCTTCAGCAATCAAGATATAATATTATAGACATGCCTGAATATGAAATTCATCAAACAGCAATGACACAACTAAGGCCTAATTTGTTTCAACTTAATAAGGTCTGAATCTGAATAATTAACATCTCAACCCATTAAGTGATTTTTTTTTTCTAACGACCACTTGTTTGCTCTTGCTAGATCTGGTTCATTCAAATCTTATAAAAAGTCTTAAAATCATAAAGAAGTTGTTCTTAAAATATTCCTGTAAATGTGAGTTTTAACCACTACTCTATTCACTACCACCAGCCTCCAAAGAACAACATCGCAACTAGTAAACTACCTTTACCGCCATTCACCGCTGCTCCTTGATGCAGCCACCTCAATAGCCCCAAGTTATTGTTCTTTTTTGTTCAAGCACTTATTTTTTTCTTGCTTAGATGAGAAGGAATTCTAGACTTATAGTCTAATTTCAATGTGCTTTGTTTGGTGAGAATCAATTCATCCATTCCAACAGAAGCTATTGCAACACTCTTGCGGAATTTGCATGAATTACAGTTTTCAAACTAGCAGCTACACTGGGTGACAGTTTTGAAGATTGCATGGAGATTGTAGGGTATTGGATTTTGTACAAAACAGACCAGCCAGTAAAAAACGAGATCAATAAGATTGATACAAACACATATATACACACAGAACAGCCTAGAATTTGCCTACTACATAGAGTGGCACCTTTTTTTATGCCTTCTGTGTCTGTATCCTTAGTGAATAACTGTACAAAAATAAAACAGTCTTCGCGTTAAGTGGCAAATGAAATCTTCGTGATCGAAATTGCAGATAGTGTGAACATGCAGGGTCAGCATATCACCTCATTAGATTGGAGGCGCCATCCACAATCAAAAGAAAGTGAATGTTGAGTATCCTATGAAACAACCACCGGCATCTCTTTATCTCAGGGCATTTTTCTTTTCCTGATAAGTTCTCCATATCTCATGTCACATCAAATTTGCCTAAAGTCTATATGTATTTTCCTTAGCCCTCCAGCCTCTTGTGAGAATAGGAATAAACCAAGATGGGATGGAACCTCATTGCTATCGAAACAAAGGGCTATTGATAAAATTAAATAAACTAATCCTAACCAACTAACAAACTTGGAACTTATCTTATAAAAAATCCCCATTTTGTCATATTCTAGATTAAGTATTATCAGGGTGAGGTCCTTGCAATTCTGATACATAAATACATCATCTATAATCAACTGTTAAGCATCCTTATTCCACATTTAGCAAGATACATACAGAAGCTTGAGATTTCCAGATGAAAACTCAACCATATTTTGCTAACAGTGTCTAATTGGAAAAAAAAATTAAGCAAATTATGACCATCACCAACAATCTAATGGAAATCAAAATTTCTCTAGAATATCAACACCAGAAGCAAAAGAAAAGGACAAAGAAACAACACAGGACACGGGTCGTGAAGCAGGTGTCCACAATGGGAATCTAGTATATAAGCAAGGGAAATCTACACAGTATAGCCGAGTTCAAAAATAATAGCCAGCAAATTTATATTTTTTGTAAATTAATGTATAATATGCATATTTTTTATACATAATCAGAGTATAGTTTTTATATATTTGGCTAGCGACTGTAATTATTTTTGATTGAACAGCCAAATGTGTTAAAAGCCAGGTGCAGGTGTATTGACTGTCTTGCTTAGACAATAGTATATATGCATATGAAAAATATAAATAAAATGTGGTAAAAAATGTTTGCACATTAAGTGTTGCACCACTGCCTTCAAACTCCAAAGTAAATGCATGTATATAAGTAGAAATGATAAAAAGTACCTGCAAACTTGAAGGCCAAATCAGAAATACAGGCCATAATCGGTTGAGAAACCTCCATACCACATTGTTTCGCTGCACTTAAACAATTATACACCAAAACAAACAAATTAATGATCGAACTGAAATTTGAAAATTGAAAATTGAAAAATTCGAAATTACTGTATGTGTTTTGAAAACCAATAAAAACCTACCCTCGGCCTCAGCGATGGAAATAGTGCATAATCGGAATCGATCACGGAGTAAATCGGTAGCTGCTTCTTCCTCTTCTCTGTCTAGTTCGCTTGCCATTTCTCCTCCGTCGATATCCTCCATCGTAGTAGGAGAACTATTGGAGTATAGTTGCACTCGCAAACTAGGTGCCGATTGCGAAGGATGCGCGGGAAAGAAGAGGGCGAGTCGAAACGGGTTCCCTTTATGTTATGGACTGGAGAAACTTATGGGCTTTCCTTATGTGTTGTTTTATTTGGCTTGGGTTGGGCGAGAAGTGCACACATAGCCACTTTGAGGACCCCTATTTAAAGAAAAATTAGCATCCTATAACAATACATAATAAGAATTAGTAATTTTTAGCCTTATATTATGTTTGGCAAAGATAGCCCCAAATAATTGGCATTATATAGCCAAATCTTAAAAAAATTACTTTCTTTTATATTCTCTCTTAAAAGAAAAAACTACACGTTTATTTTGGTTTTCCTTCCCCTTTCTATCCTTGTATTTCTTCTTCTATCTCTTCTCTTTTGCTCTCATAGTTTAGCAAGACTTCCTGCAAAGTATGCAAAAAAATTCAGTAGGATGAACATGTAAGGTTGATCTCACATCAGAAAAAATCAAAAGCAAAAACTAAAAGAGAAAAAATATATTTTAACTTTATTTTTCTTCTCTCTTCTTTTTCTTTTGGTTAGATTGAATGAATGAGTGTGACTGAATTAGTTTAAAATACCTAAACGAAACTATATACAAAAATTGAGCAGATTAGCAACAACTAAGAGAGAAAAAATATATTTCAACTTTATTTTTCTTCTCTCTTCCTTTTTTTGGTTGGATTTAGTGAGTGAGCGTGATTGAAATTGGTTGAAAATACCTAAACGAGATTATATACAAATTTGAGCAAGATTAGAAGTGATTTAGATTAGTTTCAGTAAAAAACAGACCTGAAAATCCAATTACAACATGTATATATCACATTGTATATCGTGTACATCGGTGTATCACAAACATGTTTTTAAGGACGTGTGTGTATATCGCATTGTCTATTGTGTATACAACACAATTTTTTTTGGACACCCAAGAATATCACATTGTATATCGTACATATAACACAAATTTTCATTGATATACACAGATACACATATATACATGATATATCACTAATGTATATAGAGATAAACACGGGTTACAATTTTGATATACACATGTCTGATGTGCTATACATTATGATATACAAATAATACAATATTTTTATTGTGATATACATCGATATAAAGGCAACAATAGCTATATATAAGTTTATGTTATCTATATACAAAAAATAATATTATTATATACAAAGAATGAAAATAAAATTTTAATATACATGTTGATATAGACAAAGAAAGAAAAAAAGTTATGATATACATATTATTATTCTGATATATATTTATTGGCTATTTGATACCAATATCTATAATTAGGGCTATTTTCTGCCAATTATATGAGTATGTTGTTATACCATACAAAAAACCCCTATTTAAAGCATAGCCAAAGTTTGCAAATTTAATTAGTTTATAATCTCGTGCGTCTGAAGTTACAAAACTTTAGATATACAAGTGGTACTGTTATTGTATAACTCCGTAGTAGCCTCTTTTACGTTAATTTGATTGAATTGGATTAAATATCTATTGCTACATTCACTTACAATCTCTCTTATTTTACAGTATTCAATTCAGTATATCAATCTGCAAGGTTTTAATTGAATTAGATGGAAAAGTGAAAGCGGAAGGAAGAGCAGACGACATGTTTTGTTTGAAGTTTATCAACAAGTTGGATATTCTGAAAAAACTAAATATACCTTAAAGAGAATTTTTCATAAAAAGCATTCATTAAGACCTAATTAGCAATAAATAGAAACCATTTTTTATATTACATGATATAAGAATGTTTTACGGTATTCTATAATGTATTTAATGTATTAAACAAGTTGTATTTAATGATACAACATAAAGACTCGCCGCAGAAACAGGGATTGCTATAAATCCCAATATGTATTTAAGTATATTAATATGTATTAAGCGTGAAAATAGTAACGGGTAAGCGCAAATATGGGGAAGATGAATAAGATATAAACGGAAGGAAATAAAAAAAAATTGATTTCCATTATTTTAGTTAACTAACTTAAATATACGAAATCCATAGGTATTCTTCTCTATATTGAGCCAATTTAACGACAAAAAAACAGAGGAATACAAATCTGAACACCGTATATTGAGTATTCATCAGTCGTAGGCTACAATTTCAAAAAATACACTACTAATATATGTTGTATAAAACAGATATAAGTTCATTTATGTAAGATAAATACAATTGAATACATATGCATACTATTATAAATTCTACTGGAATAACAATACTAATTGAAAAAAAACATTAGATATGCATATTGTGAATAAACAAAATACAAGTAAACATAAATTAATAGAAAATACACACAAAACATATGAATACAATCCCATAAACAGAACATAATAAAATCTGACGGGAGTTATAGTGGTGAGAGAAAAATAAGGTTTAAATATAGGAAATCATTAAAATTAGATTTTTTGCTACAAAATTAGAAAAGGTTATTATATTATGTAAAATTTTGAAAAGGTATTTATATATTATAATTAGGTCTTAACATATTTTATAGGTGATAAAATTTCCTAACTTAAATTGCATGGCAAAAACTAGCCACCTCATTAATTTCTAGAGTTATTTATTTGAGTGTAATTGATGTGATAGAAGTCATGTCCCATTGAAAACAATTGAATACTTAATCAGTGAGTGAAAATATATCATAAAAATATATATATTTAAGTTATTAACAAATGTAGCAAATAGACAAGTGTATTTTGCGCATTAAAAATTAATAATAATATTTAAGTATTAATTGAAGTAATTTATATACAATATTTAAAATAAAAAGAATCTAGAAAATGACCTTGTTACACCGAACAAATTATTTATGATTTTCTGGGATATTATAAGGAAAATAAAAAACAAAAAAACATTGTACGCAGCCTAGTAGACTGAAGAACGCGAGCCATGACATGGCGCGCATTGGACAGATGAAATCATCAGATCAGAGTTGAGACCGTTTCCTCTTCAGAAATAAAAATGAAAACGAACCCCCAATGGGCAATGAGAAATGAAAGGGATAGGTGGAGATGTGGATTATATTATTTGAGTGACAGCCATGAAATATCGCACATTGGTCCCCATTTGCTCAGCAAAATTTGTTTCCCTTCATTTTCGTTAACCTCCCCTCAAAACACTAATCTCACTTCATATTTCCATATTTTTTTCTCGCTCTCCCTAGTGTTTAACAAAAAAATGTTCAAGTTTATGTAAGGGGTCTGTTGATCTTCCTTTTTTTTTTTTAAACTTAATGTATTTTGTTGATCTGCAGTTCGAATTTGGGCCCAGAAACTAACCTTGTATTATTCGGTCTAGTTTATTAGTTGGTCGAGTGAGTGATATTGGTTTGAGTCAGATGCAGGGCGGAATGATGTTTGCCAGGCTTGACGATTCGCCCATGTTTCGTCAGCAGGTAACAAAAATATTCCTTCTTTAAACTTTAGCATTCTGATCCTGTGATTTTTTTGTGTGTGTGCATGAACGCAAATTTCCATGTGCAAGATGCTGCCTGTAGAGCCAGTTGCCACCGTTGGTCACTGACGGAGTTAGGAATCATTCAATAAAATGCTTAAATGCTGTACCTAGTAGCTTCCCTTATATTAAGCGGATTCAACAGTTTATTTATATACAAAAATCAATAAATATTGTTTTACCCTATTTGATATGTATCCATCTCATTCAAATTGTTTGGTAACTAATATTGTTGACTTGGTTTGGTAGCCAATCTTGTTGAGTTTGTCAAATATTGGTATCCAATTTTATTGAGTTGGTTTGGTAGGTAACCAACCTTGTTGAAATTGTAAAAAAAGTGTAGAAATTGTCAAATATTGTAGGCTCTAAAGAGTGAGCTTTTGGCTATAACAGAAGAGCTTCAACTCTCATTTCTACACACCAACAAAGAGATAAAAGAGAGAGTAAGGTATTCCATAAACTATAAGAAAATAGTTTGTGAAGAAAAATAGAGTGTGAGAAATATTGTAGTGAGGTGAAAGAAGTAAAAGAGTGTTTACTTTTTTTGAGGGTGTAGAGGTCTTAGGAGTATTTTTACTCGTTACTACACTATGTAAAATTCCTCACTATAGTGATATCGGTTGTTCATCTTGGCCGTGGTTTTCCCCTTATTCAGAAGGATTTTCCACGTAAAATCTTAGTGTCATTATTGCTGTATTTCTATTCTTGCTGATTTAACCATTACTTTGTGTTTTGCGTTTATCACTAATACCGTGAATACTATTTTACAGGGTTTATTCCCAACAAGTGGTATCAGAGCCAATGTTCTGTCTGAGTATGCTTTGTGGTTGCAGCACAGTCTGAACTTCCACATCAGAAAAGAATTACTTTGGTCTGAATAAATAGTATTTGTATTTGTGATAAACAATGGAAGCCAACACTAGTAGAATAATTACTTTGAATGGCACAAATTATGCCATTTTGAAGGGCAAAATGGAAGATTTGCTTTATGTCAAGAATTTTCATCTACCTGTCTTCACTACTATAAAGCCTGATAATAAATCAGATGAAAAGTGGAGTTTGTTACACATGTAGGTTTGCGGCTTTATTAGACAGTGGGTTGACGATAATGTTTTGAACCATATTTCTGGGAAGACACAAGCCCGGACCCTATGGAGCACCTTGAAAGTTTGTATGCTCGAAAAACTGGAAACAACAAGATGTTTATGATAAAGCAGATGTTGGGTTTAAAATACCATGATGGTTCTGCGATGACAGATCATCTGAATAATTTTCAGGGGATCATGAACCAGTTATCTCCTATGGGCATTAAATTTGACGAAAAAATTCAAGGCTTGTTTATACTTGGTTCCCTACTAGATTCTTGGAAAATTCTTACAACTTCATTATCATATTCTGCTCCGAATGGTATGATCTCTATGCATCTTGCCAAAAGCAGGCTTTTAAATGAAGAGATGAGAAGAAAATCTCAAGGTTCCTCCTCATCAGATGTCTTGGTGATTGACTCTAAGGGGAGAAACAAGAATCGAGGTTCTCAAAATAGAGAACATAATAGAAGCAAATCCAGAAGTAAACTTAAAGATATTGAGTGCTATCATTGCGGGAAGGAAGGGCACACAAAGAAGTTCTGCCGGATTTTGAAAAAGGAGAATAGAGACAAGGAAGAGCAGAAAGAAGATGACAATCGTGTGGCCACCGTCACTACAGAAGATCTTGTTACTGTCCTTGATGCAGATCTGATAAATATTTCTTGTGATGAGTCAAGCTGGGTTGTGGACAGTGGTGCCACATCTCATGTGACATCAAGGAAGGAATTTTTCTCATCCTATACTCAGGGTGACTTTGGAACTTTGAGTATGGGTAATGAGACGGTATCTAGGGTGGCTGGTATAGGAACAATTTGTTTGGAAACTAGTATTGGAACTAAACTAGTTTTAAACAATGTAAAGCATGCACCTGATGTTCGTTTGCACTTGATCTTTGTTGCTGTTTTGGATGATGAGGGATATGTTAGTACCAATGGTGCTCACTAAGGGTTTCATGATTGTGGCTCGTGGGGAAAAGCATCGTGGTCTATACTGGACTACGACCTCTGCCTGTGTTGATATGGTGAATGTCGTTGATAGCGATAACTCTTCAGCGTTATGGCATAAGAGGCTTAGCCATATTAGCGAGAAAGGACTAAATATTTTGGTCAAGAAGAAATTGTTGTCAAATTTTGAAAGTGCAAAATTAGAAAAATGTGAGCACTGCTTGGCTGGAAAACAAAAAAGAGTTTCTTTCCGGTCTCATCCTCCTTCAAGAAAGACAAACCTGCTTGAGTTGGTGTATTCAGATTTATGTGGTCCAATAAAGACAAGGACTTTGGGTGGTGCACTTTATTTTGCTACCTTTATTGATGATTGCTCAAGGAAACTTTGGATCTACATTTTGAAGACTAAAGATCAAGTGTTGGGTGTCCTTAAGCAGTTTCAAGCATCAGTTGAAAGAGAAACTGGAAAGAAGTTGAAGTGTATTTGACCGATAACGGTGGTGAATATTGTGGACCGTTTGACGAATACTGCAAGCAACAAGGTATCAGACACCAGAAGACTCCTCCCAAGACTCCTCAGTTTAACGGTTTAGCAGAAAGGATGAACAGGACCTTGATGGAAAGAGTCAGATGTTTACTTTCTGAAGCAAAGTTGTTGAATCCATTTTGGGGTGAGGCTTTATTGACCGCCGCACATGTTATTAATCTATCCCCCGCGGTTGCTTTGCAAAGTGATGTTCCAAACAGAGTTTGGTATGTAAAGGATGTTTCCTATGAACACTTGAAAGTGTTGGGCTGCAGAGATTTTGTACATGTGCCTAAAGATGAGAGGACAAAATTAACTGCCAAGACAAGGCAGTGCATCTTTATTGGTTATGGCCTTGATGAGTTTGGTTACAGGTTATGAGCCCGTTTGGATTGGCTTAAAAAAAGTGGCTTTTAAGCACAAGTACTTAAAAGCAGCTTTTAAGTGCTGGAGCTTATTTCATAAATAAGCAGTTACATGTTTGGATAAAAGTGCTGGAGCTTCAAAAAAGTTGTTGAAGTGTTTGACAAACAAGTGGTGGTAAGCACTTTTTCTTATTAAAAAAATAAAAAAATAAAAACTTTGGTATTATAAAAATGAAGATAAAGAGGAACTAAGAAGGTAATTTTGGTATTATAAAAATTTATAAGGGCAAGAGAGTAATTTTATTGGTCAAACTAAAATGGCTTTTAAGCCAAAAATAAAAAAAGTTGGGGTTAGCCAACTTGTTGCTTTTGGCTTTTTCTAAGCACTTTTTAGCTTTTTTTAAGCAGTTTTTTTTGTTGCCAAACACTCCAGGAAATGAAAATGTGCTTAAAAGCTGGTTTGACCAGCTTTTACAGGCTATATGATCCAATTGAGAAGAAGGTCATGAGAAGCCGTGATGTTATCTTCATGAAGGATCAAACCATTGAAGATATTTATAAAGTGGAGAAACTAAAACCTTCGAGTTCTGAAGGTTTAGTTAATCTTGATCAAGTTCCTCATACAAATGCAAATGACGTTGGTGGGCTCAATGATGATGGTGGTGCTCAAAATCATATTCCAGATCAACATATTGATAGTGATGATGGTAACAACGCTAATGTTGATGAGGTAGATGTTCCTACTCATGAAGTTGTGGAAGAGTTAGATATTCCACTCAGGAGGTCTTCTAGACCCCATACTCCTTCCTTCCGTTATTCACCCGTTGAGTATGTATTACTCACTTATGGGGGAGAACCTGAATATTATGCGGAGGCCATAGAAGATGAGCACAAGGATCAATGGATTGAAGCAATCTCAGCATGAGAACCATACTTATGAGTTGGTGAAATTGCCTAAAGGCATGAGAGCTTTGAAGAACCAGTGGGTGTTCAAAGTTAAAGCTGAGGAACATAGTTTGAAGCCCAGATACAAAGCTAGATTGGTCGTCAAGGGATTTAGTCAAAGGAAAGGTATTGACTTTGACGAAATATTTTCTCCTGTCGTGAGAATGTCCTCTATTAGGATAGTTCTTGGTTTGACTGCTAGTCTTGATTTGGAGATTGAGCAGATGTATGTGAAGACTGCCTTTCTTCACGGTGACTCAGAAGAGGAGATCTATATGGAACAACCTGAGGCCTTCAAGGTAAAAGGTAAAGAAAATCTTGTATGCAAACTTAAGAAGAGTCTATACGGATTGAAGCAAGCTCCCAGACAGTGGTATAAGAAGTTTGAGTATGTTATGGGGAGCAAGGCTGCAAGGCTACAAGAAGACTTCTTCAGATAACTGTGTGTTTGTACAAAGATTTTCTGATGATGACTTCATCATCCTCTTGCTATATGTGGATGATATGTTGATTGTTGGCAAAAATGCTTCCAAGATTGACGAGTTAAAGAAACAATTGAATAAGTCTTTTTCCATGAAAGACTTGGGTCATGCTAAGCAGATTTTGGGCATGAGAATTACTCGTTCGAGAAATGAAAGGAAGCTTTACTTGTCACAGGAGAAGTACATAGAACGTGTACTGGAGCGTTTCAATATGAAAAGTGCTAAGTTGGTTCGCACACCCTTCCTGATCATCTGAAGTTAAGTAAGAAGATGTGTCCTGCAATAACGGAGGAAAAAGAGAGAATGACCAAGATTCCTTATTCCTCTGCCGTCGGAAGTTTGATGTATGCAATGCTATGCACTCGTCCAGATATTTCTCATGCAGTCGGTGTTGTTAGCAGATTTCTCGAAAATCCAGGAAAAGAGCATTGGGAAGCTGTAAAGTGGATACTCAGGTATCTAAGAGGAAGCTCACATGAATGCTTATGTTTTGGAGGATCAAACCCAGTTTTGGAGGGCTATACAGATTCGGATATGGCAGGTGACCTTGATAATAGAAAATCCACTACTGGATATTTGTTTACTTTTTCATGGGGAGCTATATCATGGCAGTCAAAGTTGCAGAAGTGTGTTGCGTTATCTACAACTGAAGCAGAGTATATTGCGGCTACTGAAGCTGACAAAGAGATGATATGGCTCAAGATATTTCTTCAAGAACTTGGATTGCGACAGATAGAGTATGGTGTCTATTGCGACAGTCAGAGTGCAATAGACCTGAGCAAAAACTCCATGTACCATGCGAGAACAAAACACATCAACGTCAGATATTATTGGATTCGTGAGCAAGTGGAGAACGAATCACTTCAAGTCAAAGATTCACACGAGTGAAAATCCTGTAG
>JASVEL010003665.1:0-13232 GCA_032618575.1 Nicotiana noctiflora | reverse complement strand
AAAAAGAAGGATACCCCTATTGTCACTCCAAAAAACACTCCCTAATGAACTGGACAATCAGTGGATTTCTACCAACAAAGAAAAAAGTAATAATCTGAATAAGGAATTTTTAAATCGACTTGAAGTTCTAGACAAGGAATCTTTTTCTCTCGATATACTTGAAACAAGGCCTAGATTGTGTAATGATGATACTAAAAAAGAATACGTGCCTAAAATGTATGATCCTTTGTTAAATGGACCATATCGAGGAACAATCAAAAAAAGTTTTCACCTTCAATCATAAACAATACTTCGCTAGAAAATTTGAAAGAGAGGGTTAGAATAAATAGGATTCATACTATCTTTCTTCCGAATACTGATTACCAAGAATTTGAACAAAAAGTGGATACGGTTGCTAAAAAACCATTATCAACAGAAATTGACGAGTTCTTAACTTTAATCAATGAATTTGGTAACGAACCAAAATCGAGTTTAAATTTGAAAGACCTTTCTTTATTTTCAGACCAAGAACAGGGAAGAGTGAATTCAGAAAAAAGAACTAAATTTGTAAAATTTGTATTCAATGCAATTGATCCTAATGGGACAACATCTGAAAAAAATCGATTGGAATAAAAGAAATCAGTAAAAAAATACCTCGCTGGTCACATAAATTAATCACCGAATTGGAACAACAATCGGGTGACTATCAAGAGGGCGTACCACTGGATCATCAAATTCGTTCAAGAAAAGCCAAACGTGTAGTGATTTTTACTGCCAACAACCAGAATAACGATCCTGATACCAAAGATACTGATACCGCAGATCAAGATCAAACAAAGGAAGTGGCTTTAATACGCTATTCGCAACAACCAGATTTTCGGCGAGGTATAATCAAAGGCTCTATGCGGACTCAAAGGCGCAAAATAGTTATTTGGAAACTCTTTCAAGCAAATGTGCATTCCCCCCTTTTTTCTTGACAGAATAACACCCCCCTTTCTTTTTTCTTTTGATATCTCTGGACTGATTAAACCAATTTTTCGAAATTGGTCAGGTAAAGAAGGAGAATTCAAGATTCTAGAGTCTAGAGAAGAACAAACAAAAAGAGAAGAGAAAAAGGAAAAGGACAAAAAAGGGGAGAACAAAAGAAAGGAAAAAGCACGGATAGAGATAGCAGAAGCCTGGGATACCATTCCTTTTGCGCAAATAATAAGAGGTTACATGTTAATAACTCAATCAATTCTTCGAAAATATATTGTATTACCTTCATTGATAATAGCCAAAAATCTCGGGCGTATGTTATTCTTGCAACTTCCTGAATGGTCTGAAGATTTGCAGGAATGGAATAGAGAAATGCATATTAAATGTACTTATAATGGTGTTCAATTATCAGAAACAGAATTTCCAAAAAATTGGTTGAAAGATGGCATTCAGATCAAAATATTATTTCCTTTTTGTCTGAAACCTTGGCATATATCTAAACTGTACTCCTCCCGTGGAGAGCTAATGAAAAAGAAAAAACAAAAAGATGATTTTTGTTTTTTAACAGTTTGGGGAATGGAAGCTGAACTTCCCTTTGGTTCTCCCCGAAAACGCCCTTCCTTTTTTGAGCCCATTTTTAAGGAACTCGAAAAAAAAATTGGAAAATTTAAAAAGAAATATTTTATAACTCTAAAAGTTTTAAAAGGAAAAATAAAATTATTTCGAAGAGTTTCAAAAGAAACCAAAAAATGGCTTATCAAAAGTAGTCTATTTATAAAAAAAATGAAAAAAGAACTTTCAAAAGTAAATCAAATTGTATTATTTAGACTCAAAGAAATAGATGAATCGAATGAAACGAAAAAAGAAAAAGATTCTCTAATTAGTAATCAGATAATTAACGAATCATTTAGTCAAATTGAATCTGGAAATTGGCCAAATTCTTCACTGATAGAAAGCAAAATGAAGGATTTGACTGATAGAACAAGTACAATCAAAAATCAAATAGAAAGAATTACAAAAGAGAAAAAGAAAGTAACTCCAGAAATAGACATTAGTCCTAATAAAACAAATAATATTAAAAAATTCGAATCGCCAAAAAATATTTTCCAAATATTAAAAAGAAGAAATACTCGATTAATATGGAAATTCCATTATTTTCTAAAATTATTCATTCAAAGATTATACATCGATCTATTTTTATCTATCATTAATATTCCCAGAATTAATACACAACTCTTTCTTGAATCAACAAACAAATTGATTGATAAATACATTTCCAATAATGAAATAAATCAAGAAAAAATTAATAATCAAAAAAAAATTCACTTTATTTCGACTATAAAAAAGTCACGTTATAATATTAGTAAGAAAAATTCACATATTTTTTTGATTTATCCTACTTATCACAAGCCTATGTATTTTACAAATTATCACAACCCCAAGTTATTAATTTGTCTAAATTAAGATCTGTTCTTCAATATACCAGAACGTCTTTTTTCCTTAAGACTAAAATAAAGGACTATTTTAGAACACTAGGAATATTTCATTCTGAATTAAAACATAAGAAACTTCAGAGTTATAGAATCAATCAATGGAAAAACTGGCTAAGACGGCATTATCAATATGATTTATCTCAGATTAAATGGTCTAGATTAATGCCACAAAAATGGCGAAATAGGGTTAATCAAGGTTGTATGGCTCAAAATAGAAATTTAAACAAATGGAATTCATATGAAAAAGACCAATTAATTCATTACAAAAAAGAAAATGATTCTGAGCTCTATTCATTAGCAAACCAAAAAGATAATTTTAAAAAATGTTATAGATATGATCTTTTAGCATATAAATCGATTAATAAAGATAATTTTAAAAAATGTTATAGATATGATCTTTTAGCATATAAATCGATTAATTATGAAAATAAAAATGACTCTTTTATTTCTAGATTACCCTTTCAAGTAAATAAGAACCTCGAAATTTCTTCTAATTCCAACACGTCCAAACACAACCTTTTTGATATGCTCGGCAATCTTCATATCAATAATTATCTAAGAAAAGGCAATATTCTATATATAGAAAGAAATCTCGATAGAAAATATTTTGATTGGAAAATTATCCATTTTTCTCTTAGACAAAAAGAAGATATTGAGGCCTGGGTTAAGATCGATACCAACAGTAATCCAAATACTAAAATCGGTATTAATAATTATCAAATAATTGACAAAATTGATAAAAAAGGCCTTTTTTATCTTACGATTCATCAAAATCCAGAAAACAATCAAAAAAATTCGAAAAAAGACTTTTTTGATTGGATGGGAATGAATGAAAAAATATTTAATCGTCCCATATTGAATCTGGAATTTTGGTTCTTCCCAGAATTTGTACCACTTTATAATGTATATAAAAGAAAACCGTGGATTATACCAAGCAAATTACTTCTTTTAAATTTGAATACAAATGAAAATGTTAGTCAAAATAAAAACATCAATAAAAACCAAAAACAAAACTTTTTTATACGATCAAATAAAAAAATAAAGAATCGAATTCAAGAAGCAAAAGAACCCGCAAGTCAAGGAGAAAAAGAGCGTGGATCAGATATAGAAAACAAAGGAAATCTGGGCCCTGTTCTCTCAAAACATCAAAACGCTCTTAAACTTAAAAAAGATTACGCGGAATCAGACACAAAGAAGGGTAAAAAGAAAAAACAATACAAAAGCAACACGGAAGCAGAACTAGATTTGTTCTTGAAACGTTATTTGCTTTTTCAATTGAGATGGAACGATGCTTTGAATCAAAGAATGATCGAGAATATCAAGGTATATTGTCTCCTGCTTCGACTGATAAATCCAAGCAAAATTGCTATATCGTCAATTCAAAGGAGAGAAATGAGTTTGGATATAATGCTGATTCAGGAGAATTTAACTCTTACAGAATTGATGAAGAAGGGGATATTGATTATCGAACCTATTCGGTTGTCTGTAAAAAATAATGGACAATTTATTATGTATCAAACCATAGGTATTTCATTGGTTCATAAAAGTAAACACCAAACTAATCAAAGATACCCAGAACAAAGATATGTTGATAAAAAGAATTTTGATTTGCTTGTTCCTGAAAATATTTTATGGTCTAGACGTCGTAGAGAATTGAGAATTCAAAGTTTTTTTAATTCTTTGAATTGGAATGGCATCGATAGAAATTCAGTATTTTGCAACGAAAACAATGTAAAAAACTGGAGTCAATTTTTGGATGAAAGGAAACCTCTTTATAAAGAGAAAAATGAATTAATTAAATTGAAGTTCTTTCTTTGGCCTAATTATCGATTAGAAGATTTAGCTTGTATGAATCGTTATTGGTTTGATACCAATAATGGTAGTCGTTTCAGTATCTTAAGGATACATATGTATCCACGATTGAAAATAAATTGATAGTACTATATATCCTGTTTCCTATAGAGTATCTGAAAGTAAACAAATGTACACATGCTTTGTCTTACATCTCATTTGAATCTAATTCGAGTAGACGGTACTAAATCAATAAGGTATCGATTAGATCTAGAAATGAATCAACAGAATCTTCTTCATTTTAGGATTTTAGGTTTAAATTAGTCGCTTTTGTGAATGAAAAAAAAAGTACCTACCATCTTTTTGGATTCCTATCTGAATCAAATTTTGAATTTGATTAATTTATTGGAATTGATAAAATTAGGAGTTCATAAAGAAATTAAGTCTATATACCACGTTCAAATTACTGGCATTATTATTACTGATCGATAAAATTCGATAAAATCCATATCTGTAAAATAAAGAAAGGGGAAATTCTTTTATGGTAAAAAATTCTGTCATTTCAGTTATTTCTCAAGAAGAAAAGAGAGGATCTGTTGAATTTCAAGTATTCAATTTCACCAATAAGATACGGAGACTTACTTCACATTTAGAATTGCACAAAAAAGACTATTTATCTCAGAGAGGTTTGAAGAAAATTTTGGGAAAACGTCAACGACTCCTAGCTTATTTGTCAAAAAAAATAGAGTACGTTATAAAGAATTAATTAATCAGTTGGACATTCGAGAGACAAAAACTCGTTAATTTGCTTTATTTGAAGAGTCATTTCATTTTCACTTATATGTTTCGATTAAATTTTGATGAACTTCTTTTCACTTTCAGCAATTCATGGAAGAATGAATCAGTAAAAAACTTATGACTGCACCAACTACAAGAAAAGACCTCATGATAGTCAATATGGGGCCTCAGCACCCATCAATGCACGGTGTTCTTCGACTCATCGTTACTCTAGATGGTGAAGATGTTGTCGACTGCGAACCAATATTGGGTTATTTACATAGAGGGATGGAGAAAATTGCGGAAAACCGAACAATTATACAATATTTGCCTTATGTAACACGTTGGGATTATTTAGCTACTATGTTCACAGAAGCAATAACCATAAATGGACCCGAACAATTAGGCAATATCCAAGTACCTAAAAGGGCTAGCTATATCAGAGTCATTATGTTGGAGTTGAGTCGGATAGCTTCTCATTTGTTATGGCTAGGACCTTTTATGGCGGATATTGGTGCGCAGACCCCTTTCTTCTATATTTTTCGAGAAAGAGAATTGATATATGACCTCTTCGAAGCTGCCACCGGTATGCGAATGATGCATAATTATTTTCGTATCGGGGGAGTGGCTGCCGATCTACCCTATGGCTGGATAGATAAATGTTTGGATTTTTGCGATTATTTTTTAACAGGGGTTGCTGAGTATCAAAAACTTATTACCCGGAATCCTATTTTTTTAGAACGAGTTGAAGGCGTAGGCATTATTGGGGGAGACGAAGCATTAAATTGGGGTTTATCGGGACCAATGCTACGAGCTTCCGGAATAGAATGGGATCTTCGTAAAGTTGATCATTATGAGTCTTACGACGAATTTGATTGGCAGGTTCAATGGCAACGGGAAGGGGATTCATTAGCTCGTTATTTAGTACGAATCGGTGAAATGACAGAATCCATAAAGATTATTCAACAGGCTCTGGAAGGAATTCCAGGAGGGCCTTACGAAAATTTAGAAATCCGACGTTTTGACAGATTAAAAGATCCTGAATGGAATGATTTTGAATATCGGTTTATTAGTAAAAAACCTTCTCCAACTTTTGAATTGTCGAAACAAGAACTTTATGTGAGAGTTGAAGCCCCAAAAGGAGAATTGGGAATTTTTCTCATAGGAGATCAGAGCGTTTTTCCTTGGAGATGGAAAATTCGCCCACCAGGTTTTATCAATTTGCAAATTCTTCCTCAGTTAGTTAAAAGAATGAAATTGGCTGATATTATGACAATACTAGGTAGCATAGATATCATTATGGGAGAAGTTGATCGTTGAAATGATAATTGATACAACAGAAATAGAAACTATCAATTCTTTTTCCAAATTGGAATCCTTAAAAGAAGTCTATGGGATCATATGGATGCTTTTCCCTATTTTGACTCTTGTATTAGGAATCACAATAGGTGTACTAGTAATTGTTTGGTTAGAAAGAGAAATATCTGCAGGAATACAACAACGTATCGGACCTGAATATGCTGGCCCTTTAGGAATTCTTCAAGCTCTAGCAGATGGGACAAAACTACTTTTGAAAGAGAACCTTATTCCATCTACAGGAGATACTCGTTTATTCAGTATCGGACCATCCATAGCAGTAATATCCATCTTTCTAAGTTATTCAGTAATTCCTTTTGGTGATCACCTTGTTCTAGCCGATCTTAGTATTGGTGTTTTTTTCTGGATTGCCATTTCAAGTATTGCTCCCGTTGGACTTCTTATGTCGGGATATGGATCAAATAATAAATATTCCTTTTTAGGTGGTCTACGGGCAGCTGCTCAATCAATTAGTTATGAAATACCATTAGCTCTATGTGTGTTATCAATATCTCTACGTGTGATTCGGTGAGACCTAAAATTTCTCCAAATTCTTTTCTTTCTAGAAACAAAGGTAAAAAGATTTGATTGAATATATATATTTTCATTTTTATTCAGCATTTGGGTTGATGAACTAAACCAGATAGTTATATGAGTGAAAGAAAACGGCTTGTAAATTTGCAGTAAAAAGGTTGAGTCTCATTTCCTATGTACAAGAATCAAATGGTGAAAAAAGTAAACATAAGCAATAGATATTGTTTACCCCAAGATTGGTGAATTGTCATGATAGCTTGAAGCGGGTTCAAAAGATCAACTGGATGGAGTTTTTACTGTCTATTACCATAGATGGATTTCCACAACGGGAGGTTGAAAGCAAAAATGAGTGGATGGTTAGGAAGACCAAGATACACAAAGGATTAGTAATTGAGATTATGTAAGTTATCCAAGAGGATATTTCTGTACATAAAAGGAATTCAAATTGGGGCTTTACGTTCGTAGAAATGATCAAGAAGTACTCCCCATGATTCTGATCCAGAGTATGTTCCTATCCACTGAGTAAGTAAATAACTATCAAGAACGAAGTAATCTTTTACTTTGGTTAAAGGCCCTTTTTCTGAGAAAGGAGAATAGGAATGAAATAAAATAGAAATAGAAAGAAAAGAATCTAATTGCAAAAGAAAAAAGGGGGGATGTCTTTTTTTTCTTACTTTTTTCTTTTTTTGTTTTTATTCTTTCTTTCCTATAATTCCATTTTGATTTCTATTTCGAGAGAGAAATATTTTTTGTCATGATTCATGAACTAATGGACTCTCTAATTTTTTCGTAATTGAAAATTCGAGGTTGAAATGTATATGTGATATTGCTATAAAGCGCATTTTATTTAATGATAAGGTTATTATCAACAAAGAAAAATTAAAATTCTTAAAAGATGAGATCAATTCAGAAGCCCGTATTTATTAGTTTTAAATATAGCAGACAGAATTCCATTGGTCTAATTTGGGACCTTAGGATAGATTTTTACTCTATCTGACAAACATATCAAGATAAAGAATAGGAAAGGGTCCTTAGATTTATTTGTGACCTCTGAGGAGCCGTATGAGGTGAAAATCTCACGTACGGTTCTGTAATAGCGATGGGCACAGTGATGTTATCATCGACTATGATTATCTAACAGTTTAAGTACAGTTGATATAGTGGAAGCGCAGTCAAAATATGGCTTTTGGGGGTGGAATTTGTGGCGTCAACCCATCGGGTTTATCGTTTTTCTAATTTCTTCTCTAGCGGAGTGTGAAAGATTACCTTTTGATTTACCAGAAGCAGAAGAAGAATTAGTAGCAGGGTATCAAACCGAATATTCAGGTATCAAATTTGGTTTATTTTACATTGCTTCATATCTGAATCTACTAGTTTCTTCATTATTTGTAACAGTTCTTTACTTGGGAGGTTGGAATCTTTCTATTCCGTACATATTTGTTCCTGAGCTATTTGGCATAAATAAAAGGGGTAAAGTCTTTGGAACACTAATTGGTATCTTTATCACATTAGCCAAAACTTATTTGTTTTTGTTCATTCCTATTGCAACAAGATGGACTTTACCGAGGCTGAGAATGGACCAACTATTAAATCTTGGGTGGAAATTTCTTTTACCTATTTCTCTAGGTAATCTATTATTGACAACCTCGTCTCAACTTCTTTCACTGTAAAAGACTACAATATTCTAGATTCACGACTTGTCTCAAACAAGAGAAAGAAACAAGCATAAAATCTTTTTTATAGATATTCTAAATATGCTCCCTATGATAACTGAATTCATAAATTATGGTCAACAAACAATACGAGCCGCCAGATACATCGGCCAAGGTTTCATGATTACCCTGTCCCACGCAAATCGTTTACCTGTAACTATTCAATACCCCTACGAAAAATTGATCACATCGGAACGTTTCCGAGGCCGAATCCACTTTGAATTTGATAAATGCATTGCTTGTGAAGTATGTGTGCGTGTATGTCCTATAGATTTACCCGTTGTTGATTGGAAGTTGGAAACTGATATTCGAAAGAAACGATTGCTTAATTACAGTATTGATTTTGGAATCTGTATATTTTGTGGTAATTGCGTTGAGTATTGTCCAACAAATTGTTTATCAATGACCGAAGAATATGAACTTTCTACTTATGATCGTCACGAATTGAATTATAATCAAATCGCTTTGGGTCGCTTACCAATGTCAGTAATTGATGATTACACAATTCGAACAATTTCGAATTTACCTCAAATAAAAAATGAATAAACCCTAAATTCGAAAAAAATTCCGAATTACGAAGGCTTAGTTCGGATCTAAAAGAATGATATTTTTGCTTGTTCAATTCAAACTAGTGGTTGGTTAATGAGACTCCTAGCTTAATTTAGATTGAAAACAAAACGGATTTCTATATTATAGTTATAATAATAGTAATGGTTTCAAAGTAGATAAATGATATCCAAAATCGATAGGTTTAAACTACTCGTTCGACGAATAAAGAATTGATAGTGGTCCAATAAAATAAAAGCATCTACGTCAATTCATACCCATTACAATCTCATTCAATTAACAATTTAGAAGTATCATAAAAAATTGAAAAACTTCTTTTTTCCTGGTCAGGTCAATAAAGTCATGAAATTCTTCGTTTTTGATTTTTTATAAAAAATGGATTTATCTGAACCAATACATGATTTTCTTTTAGTCTTTCTAGGGTCGGGTCTTATATTAGGGGGTCTAGGGGTGGTATTACTTCCCAATCCAATTTATTCTGCCTTTTCCTTGGGATTGGTTCTTGTTTGTACATCGTTATTCTATATTCTATCTAACTCCTATTTTGTAGCTGCTGCGCAGCTACTTATTTACGTAGGAGCTATAAATGTTTTAATCATTTTTGCTGTGATGTTCATGAATGGTTCAGAATATTACAAAGATTTTCATCTTTGGACCGTGGGAGATGGAATTACTTCGATGGTTTGTATAAGTCTTTTTATTTCACTAATTACTACTATTTCAGATACGTCATGGTACGGGATTATTTGGACTACAAGATCAAACCAGATTATAGAGCAAGATTTTATAAGTAATAGTCAACAAATTGGAATTCATTTATCAACAGATTTTTTCTTCCATTTGAACTGATTTCAATAATCCTTTTAGTTGCTTTAATAGGTGCAATTGCTGTAGCTCGTCAATAAAAAAGTTCTATTAAAACTTGGAATTCAAATAAAATTTTGTTCTGTCTTATCACATTCATTTTCCTTCAATTCTATTTGAATTCCTGTTGTATAAATAGAAAGACTTTAGGTCAATCTAGTACCAATATATTTCTTTGTTCCATACTTGTTATATACTAGTCAATTAAATCGGTTGAATTGTTGTTCATATTGAAAGGAGTCGAGATTGATAAGGAGTTGTTTAATGATTCTCGAACATGTACTTGTTTTGAGTGCCTATTTATTTTCGATCGGGATCTATGGATTGATCACAAGTCGAAATATGGTTAGAGCCCTTATGTGTCTTGAACTTATATTGAATGCGGTTAATATAAATTTTGTAACATTTTCTGATTTTTTTGATAATCGTCAATTAAAAGGAGACATTTTCTCAATTTTTGTTATAGCTATTGCAGCCGCTGAAGCAGCCATTGGACTGGCTATTGTTTCATCAATTTACCGTAACAGAAAATCAACTCGTATCAACCAATCAAATTTGTTGAATAATTAGTATTAATCATCTAGATTCTAATATTGATAAATCGATTTTAATTAGCATGTTTGCTATGTAAGGTGTGATCTTGTTTGCAAAACATAAGAAATCAAAGTATTTTGGCCCTCTCTCATATCTCATAAACCAATCCAGAAGGGGGTTTTGATTAGAAAATTATGATAACTCATTGATTCATCTGGTATATAAATATATCATTATATGATTCGTTTCTAAGTTTACTAGATCGAAAATTTCGAACATTCAAAAACGTATAGACCCAATGTCACATTCAGTAAAGATTTATGATACGTGTATAGGATGTACTCAATGTGTCCGAGCCTGCCCCACCGATGTATTAGAAATGATACCTTGGGACGGTTGTAAGGCTAAACAAATTGCTTCTGCTCCACGAACAGAGGACTGTGTTGGTTGTAAGAGATGTGAATCCGCCTGTCCAACAGATTTCTTGAGTGTCCGAGTTTATTTATGGCATGAAACAACTCGCAGTATGGGTCTAGCTTATTGATACGTTCGAGAAAACTCTACTTGAATCCATTTAATTTTTTTACCGACAAACCTGTGCTCGAAAATCACAATATTTTGAGCACGGGTTTTTATGGTCCAAGTGTATCTTGTCTTTACTACGAATTATTTTCCTTGGTTAACAATAATTGTAGTTTTTCCAATATTTGCGGGTTCCTTAATTTTCTTTCTTCCCCATAAAGGAAATAGGGTAATTAGGTGGTATACAATATGTATATGTATTTTAGAACTCCTTCTAACGACTTATGCATTTTGTTATCATTTCCAATCGGATGATCCATTAATCCAACTAGTGGAGGATTATAAATGGATCAATTTTTTGATTTCCATTGGAGATTAGGAATAGATGGACTTTCTATAGGACCCATTTTATTAACAGGATTTATCACTACTTTAGCTACTTTAGCGGCTTGGCCAGTTACTCGAGATTCTCGATTATTCCATTTTCTCATGTTAGCAATATACAGTGGTCAAATTGGATCATTTTCGTCTCGGGACCTTTTACTTTTTTCATCATGTGGGAGTTAGAATTAATTCCTGTTTATCTACTTCTATGCATGTGGGGAGGAAAGAAACGTCTGTACTCATCTACAAAATTTATTTTGTACACGGCGGGGGGTTCTGTTTTTCTCTTAATGGGAGTTTTGGGTCTTGCTTTATATGGTTCTAATGAACCAACATTAAATTTCGAAACATCAGTTAATCAGTCATATCCTGTGGTTTTAGAAATAATATTCTATATTGGATTTTTTATTGCTTTTGCTGTCAAATCGCCCATTATTCCCCTACACACATGGTTACCAGATACCCATGGAGAAGCACATTACAGTACTTGTATGCTTCTAGCCGGAATTTTATTAAAAATGGGAGCGTATGGATTAATTCGAATCAATATGGAATTATTACCTCATGCCCATTCTATACTTTCTCCTTGGTTGATGATAATAGGTACAATACAAATAATCTATGCAGCTTCAACATCTCTTGGCCAACGGAATTTAAAAAAAAGAATAGCCTATTCCTCTGTCTCTCATATGGGTTTCATAATTATAGGAATTAGTTCTCTAACCGATACGGGACTTAATGGAGCCCTTTTACAAATAATATCTCATGGATTTATTGGTGCTGCACTTTTTTTCTTGGCGGGAACGACTTATGATAGAATCCGCCTTGTTTATCTTGACGAAATGGGCGGAATAGCTATTCCAATGCCAAAAATGTTCACGATGTTCAGTAGCTTTTCGATGGCTTCCCTTGCATTACCAGGTATGAGTGGTTTTGTTGCCGAATTGATAGTATTTTTGGAATAATTACCGGCCAAAAATATCTTTTAATTCCAAAAATACTAATTACTTTTGTAATGGCAATTGGAATGATATTAACTCCTATTTATTCATTATCTATGTCACGCCAGATGTTCTATGGATACAAGCTATTTAATGCCCCGAAGGATTCTTTTTTGATTCTGGACCGCGAGAGTTATTTCTTTCGATCTCCATCTTTTTACCCGTAATAGGTATTGGTATATACCCCGATTTCGTTCTTTCATTAGCAGTTGACAAGGTCGAAGTTATTCTATCTAATTTTTTTATAGATAATTTGGATGACTGAAATAAAAAAACCTATGTTTGTTTTGAAAAACATTCTTGGACAATGAAAAAAGAAGACTTTTTTTCTTCTCTTAACTCTTAAGTTAAGTAAAAACAATGAAATTGAACTACATATGGTAGAAAACCGTGTGAATCATCAATACAATATTTGATTCACACGGTCCGCACGCTGGTTCATACAATGCGCCGCCCGCTCTTGTATTTGTAATAACTTGTCTTGAATTCAATTAAATGTTGATGGAAAAGAACCATAACTATGTAACCCTATTCCTAAAAGATTGACCCCAAAATAGCATATCCAAATTATAAGAAAGCCTATAGACGCTACAATTGCAGAATTTGCACCCCGCAAATTTCTATTTGTTCGAGTATGTAAATAAATTGCAAATACGATCCAAGTAATAAATGCCCAAGTTTCTTTTGGGTCCCAATTCCAATACGGCCCCCACGCTTCATTAGCCCATACCGCTCCCGAA
>JASVEL010003664.1:0-37837 GCA_032618575.1 Nicotiana noctiflora | reverse complement strand
AGACGAGCTTGATTCTCGTGGCGTGGCATTGCGGAACAGTCATCGCGCCTGTACTGAAGGCCAGTGCAGCAGCGCAGCGACGCACCAGCCGGGTTCGAAACCCCGTATACCACTTTCAGCGACGCCGTATACGCGCGAGACACGCACACTTCGAGAGCGCGGGGCCGATTACGAATCCGGAGATCTATATATTAGTCCAACTCCGGTCGACACTCGTATTATCGCTATTCTAGTAGCCGTCGAACCTCCTTCCCGATGACAGGTCGCACATATATATATTGTCGCAGCACGGCCACTGCTGAGCGAGGCAACCCCCTTCCCGGCGGCTTTCGAGCATACGCGGGCCGCGAGCCGCTATCGGGATCCCGCGACATCGTTATCATCGTCTGCCCGCTACAGACACGTCAGCGCACTACTAGTCCGGCGCCTATTTTTGGCATCAGTGCTAATTCCAATCTCTCGGGAACTCGATAGCGCTCGTTTTTCTCCAACCGAAAAATGATAAAAAGACAGTTTTCCAAAAACTACTTTCGTGCTCGCGAGGTCAGACCGCATATTAGCCGACTAAAAGGGGACCCGGGCCGCACGCCTCAGCGAGATATACGTTGACCCGGATCGCACGCCGGCAGGATATCTCTACGAGACGTGCTCGGGTCGTCAGAGAGCTCCTCCGAGCCTCCGAACCCCCACAGCCGAGCACGGTACCCAAAATCGAGTCGGCTACACGCTCGTACGGCTATATCACGCATCGTATCGCATTTAGCTACATCTGGCTAGCTATCATGCTATTTATCGGTAATTGTTGGAACACACAGAATATTGATTCTATGACAGTAGCCGATTATAGCCAGGCATACGTGCTTATCACGATTTTCATCCGCGTCGTCTTACCCTCGTTATTACCACCGAGTCCGGCAGACCATTTTACTCCCCGGCACCTCGCGCGTGCATCCGTACCTCTCGCCAGCGATCCGCATCAGTGTGCGAGGCGCACGTTCGCGATACTCCGAGGTAGCCGCAGTCCCGCAGACCCGATATTCCTTCCCACCGTCTTTTGATTTTGTATTGACATTCTTTTCCGCACTCGGGTATCTTGTAAACCTTTTATACACTCACGTTCGGGCGAGAGGCCCACGCACTTTCGACCTCGCTCCACGGGAGCCGATGACATGGACTCGTTCCCCGTTTTCGCTATACATGTATTATTGTTATTTCGTTAATTAATTTGCTTAAACGGGTTGGCTATAGCGTCCAGTCGCGATCACGTCGATCGTCGTCAGCCTAGCAACGCCGTCACGCCATCACGACACGGATTGGGTCGCGACAACATATCTCACGTGATTTTCACCCGCGGAATCTCGATTGCGATTCGTTCTCCACTTGCTCACGAATCCAATAATATCTGACGTCGATGTGTTTTGTTCTCGCATGGTACATGGAGTTTTTGCTCAGGTCTATTGCACTCTGACTGTCGCAATAGACACCATACTCTATCTGTCGCAATCCAAGTTCTTGAAGAAATATCTTGAGCCATATCATCTCTTTGTCAGCTTCAGTAGCCGCAATATACTCTGCTTCAGTTGTAGATAACGCAACACACTTCTGCAACTTTGACTGCCATGATATAGCTCCCCATGAAAAAGTAAACAAATATCCAGTAGTGGATTTTCTATTATCAAGGTCACCTGCCATATCCGAATCTGTATAGCCCTTCAAAATTGGATTCGATCCTCCAAAACATAAGCATTCACGTGAGCTTCCTCTTAGATACCTGAGTATCCACTTTACAGCTTCCCAATGCTCTTTTCCTGGATTTTTCGAGAAATCTGCTAACAACACCGACTGCATGAGCAATATCTGGTCGAGTGCATACTATTGCATACATCAAACTTCCGAGGGCAGAGGAATAAGGAATCTTGGTCATTCTCTCTTTTTCCTCCGTTATTGCAGGACACATCTTCTTACTTAACTTCAGATGATCAGGAAGGGGTGTGCGAACCAACTTAGCACTTTTCATATTGAAACGCTCAAGTACACGTTCTATGTACTTCTCCTGTGACAAGTAAAGCTTCCTTTCATTTCTCGAACGAGTAATTCTCATGCCCAAAATCTGCTTAGCATGACCCAAGTCTTTCATGGAAAAAGACTTATTCAATTGTTTCTTTAACTCGTCAATCTTGGAAGCGTTTTTGCCAACAATCAACATATCATCCACATATAGCAAGAGGATGATGAAGTCATCATCAGAAAATCTTTGTACAAACACACAGTTATCTGAAGAAGTCTTCTTGTAGCCTTGCAGCCTTGCTCCCCATAACATACTCAAACTTCTTATACCACTGTCTGGGAGCTTGCTTCAATCCGTATAGACTCTTCTTAAGTTTGCATACAAGATTTTCTTTACCTTTTACCTTGAAGTCACCGTGAAGAAAAGCAGTCTTCACATCCATCTGCTCAATCTCCAGTCTTCACATACATCTGCTCAATCTCCAAATCAAGACTAGCAGTCAAACCAAGAACTATCCTAATGGAGGACATTTTCACGACAGGAGAAAATATTTCGTCAAAGTCAATACCTTTCCTTTGACTAAATCCCTTGACGACCAATCTAGCTTTGTATCTGGGCTTCAAACTATGTTCCTCAGCTTTAACTTTGAACACCCACTGGTTCTTCAAAGCTCTCATGCCTTTAGGCAATTTCACCAACTCATAAGTATGGTTCTCATGCTGAGATTGCTTCAATCCATTGATCCTTGTGCTCATCTTCTATGGCCTCCGCATAATATTCAGGTTCTCCCCCATAAGTGAGTAATACATACTCAACGGGTGAATAACGGAAGGAAGGAGTATGGGGTCTAGAAGACCTCCTGAGTGGAATATCTAACTCTTCCACAACTTCATGAGTAGGAACATCTACCTCATCAACATTAGCGTTGTTACCATCATCACTATCAATATGTTGATCTGGAATATGATTTTGAGCACCACCATCATCATTGAGCCCACCAACGTCATCTGCATTTGTATGAGGAACTTGATCAAGATTAACTAAACCTTCAGAACTTGAAGGTTTTAGTTTCTCCACTTTATTAATATCTTCAAGGGTTTGATCCTCCACGAAGATAACATCACGGCTTCTCACGACCTTGTTCTCAATTGGATCATATAGAGGGTGTTTGGATGGGCTTAAAAGCTGGTCAAACCAGCTTTTAAGTACATTTTCATTTCCTGGAGTGTTTGGCAACAAAAAAAACTGCTTAAAAAAAGCTAAAAAGTGCTTAGAAAAAGCCAAAAGCAACAAGTTGGCTAACCCCAACTTTTTTTATTTTTGGCTTAAAAGCCATTTTAGTTTGACCAATAAAATTACTCTCTTGCCCTTATAAATTTTTATAATACCAAAATTACCTTCTTAGTTCCTCTTTATCTTCATTTTTATAATACCAAAGTTTTTATTTTTTTATTTTTTTAATAAGAAAAAGTGCTTACCACCACTTGTTTGTCAAACACTTCAACAACTTTTTTGAAGCTCCAGCACTTTTATCCAAACATGTAACTGCTTATTTATGAAATAAGCTCCAGCACTTAAAAGCTGCTTTTAAGTACTTGTGCTTAAAAGCCACTTTTTTTAAGCCAATCCAAACGGGCTCATAACCTGTAACCAAACTCATCAAGGCCATAACCAATAAAGATGCACTGCCTTGTCTTGGCAGTTAATTTTGTCCTCTCATCTTTAGGCACATGTACAAAATCTCTGCAGCCCAACACTTTCAAGTGTTCATAGGAAACATCCTTTACATACCAAACTCTGTTTGGAACATCACTTTGCAAAGCAACCGCGGGGGATAGATTAATAACATGTGCGGCGGTCAATAAAGCCTCACCCCAAAATGGATTCAACAACTTTGCTTCAGAAAGTAAACATCTGACTCTTTCCATCAAGGTCCTGTTCATCCTTTCTGCTAAACCGTTAAACTGAGGAGTCTTGGGAGGAGTCTTCTGGTGTCTGATACCTTGTTGCTTGCAGTATTCGTCAAACGGTCCACAATATTCACCACCGTTATCGGTCAAATACACTTCAACTTCTTTCCAGTTTCTCTTTCAACTGATGCTTGAAACTGCTTAAGGACACCCAACATTTGATCTTTAGTCTTCAAAATGCTTGAGCAATCATCAATAAAGGTAGAAAAATAAAGTGCACCACCCAAAGTCCTTGTCTTTATTGGACCACATAAATCGGAATGCACCAACTCAAGCAACTCTGCCTTTCTTGAAGGAGGATGAGACTGGAAAGAAACTCTTTTTTATTTTATAGCCAAGCAATGCTCATATTTTTCTAATTTTCACTTTCAAAATTTGACAACAATTTCTTCTTGACCAAAATATTTAGTCCTTTCTCGCTAATATGGCTAAGCCTCTTATGCCATAACGCTGAAGAGTTATCGCTATCAACGACATTCACCATATCAACACAGGCAGAGGTCGTAGTCCAGTATAGACCACGATGCTTTTCCCCACGAGCCACAATCATGAAACCCTTAGTGAGCACCATTGGTACTAACATATCCCCCATCATCCAAAACATCAACAGAGATCAAGTGCAAACGAACATCATGTGCATGCTTTACATTGTTTAAAACTAGTTCCAATACTAGTTTTGAAACAAATCGTTCCAACACCAACCACCCTAGATACAGTCTCATTACCCATACTCAAAGTTCCAAAGTCACCCTGAGTATAGGATGAGAAAAATTCCTTCCTTGATGTCACATGAGATGTGGCACCACTGTCCACAACCCAGCTTGACTCATCACAAGAAATATTTATCAGATCTGCATCAAGGACAGTAACAAGATCTTCTGTAGTGACGGTGGCCACACGATTGTCATCTTCTTTCTGCTCTTCCTTGTCTCTATTCTCCTTTTTCAAAATCCGGCAGAACTTCTTTGTGTGCCCTTCCTTCCCGCAATGATAGCACTCAATATCTTTAAGTTTACTTCTGGATTTGCTTCTATTATGTTCTCTATTTTGAGAACCTCGATTCTTGTTTCTCCCCTTAGAGTCAATCACCAAGACATCTGATGAGGAGGAACCTTGAGATTTTCTTCTCATCTCTTCATTTAAAAGCCTGCTTTTGGCAAGATCCATAGAGATCATACCATTCGGAGCAGAATATGATAATGAAGTTGTAAGAATTTTCCAAGAATCTAGTAGGGAACCAAGTATAAACAAGCCTTGAATTTCTTCGTCAAATTTAATGCCCATAGGAGATAACTGGTTCATGATCCTCTGAAAATTATTCAGATGATCTGTCATCGCAGAACCATCATGGTATTTTAAACCCAACATCTGCTTTATCAGAAACATCTTGTTGTTTCGAGTTTTTCGAGCATACAAACTTTCAAGGTGCTCCCATAAGGTCCGAGCATGTGTCTCCCCAGAAATATGGTTCAAAACATTATCGTCAACCCACTGTCTAATAAAGCCGCAAACCTACATGTGTAACAAACTCCACTTTTCATCTGATTTATTATCAGGCTTTATAGTAGTGAAGACAGGTAGATGAAAATTCTTGACATAAAGCAAATCTTCCATTTTGCCCTTCCAAATGGCATAATTTGTGCCATTCAAATTAATCATTCTACTAGTGTTGGCTTCCATTGTTTATCACAAATACAAATACTATTTATTCAGACCAAAGTAATTCTTTTCTGATGTGGAAGTTCAGACTGTGCTGCAACCACAGAGCATACTCAGACAGAACATTGGCTCTGATACCACTTGTTGGGAATAAACCCTGTAAAATAGTATTCACGGTATTAGTGATAAACGCGGAACACAAAGTAATGGTTAAATCAGCAAGAATAGAAATACAGCAATAATGACACTAAGATTTTACGTGGAAAATTCTTCTGAATAAGGGGAAAACCACGGCCAAGATGAACAACCGATATCACTATAGTGATGAATTTTACATAGTGTAGTAACGAGTAAAAATACTCCTAAGACCTCTACACCCTCAAAAAAAGTAAACACTCATTTACTTCTTTCACCTCACTACAATATTTCTCACACTCTATTTTTCTTCACAAACTATTTTCTTATAGTTTATGGAATACCTTACTCTCTCTTTTATCTCTTTGTTGGTGTGTAGAAATGAGAGTTGAAGCTCTTCTGTTATAGCCAAAAGCTCACTCTTTAGAGCCTACAATATTTGACAATTTCTACACTTTTTTTACAATTTCAACAAGGTTGGTTACCTACCAAACCAACTCAATAAAATTGGATACCAATATTTGACAAACTCAACAAGATTGGCTACCAAACCAAGTCAACAATATTAGTTACCAAACAATTTGAATGAGATGGATACATATCAAATAGGGTAAAACAATATTTATTGATTTTTGTATATAAATAAACTGTTGAATCCGCTTAATATAAGGGAAGCTACTAGGTACAGCATTTAAGCATTTTATTGAATGATTCCTAACTCCGTCAGTGACCAACGGTGGCAACTGGCTCTACAGGCAGCATCTTGCACATGGAAATTTGCGTTCATGCACACACACAAAAAAATCACAGGATCAGAATGCTAAAGTTTAAAGAAGGAATATTTTTGTTACCTGCTGACGAAACATGGGCGAATCGTCAAGCCTGGCAAACATCATTCCGCCCTGCATCTGACTCAAACCAATATCACTCACTCGACCAACTAATAAACTAGACCGAATAATACAAGGTTAGTTTCTGGGCCCAAATTCGAACTGCAGATCAACAAAATACATTAAGTTTAAAAAAAAAAAAAAGGAAGATCAACAGACCCCTTACATAAACTTGAACATTTTTTTGTTAAACACTAGGGAGAGCGAGAAAAAAATATGGAAATATGAAGTGAGATTAGTGTTTTGAGGGGAGGTTAACGAAAATGAAGGGAAACAAATTTTGCTGAGCAAATGGGGACCAATGTGCGATATTTCATGGCTGTCACTCAAATAATATAATCCACATCTCCACCTATCCCTTTCATTTCTCATTGCCCATTGGGGGTTCGTTTTCATTTTTATTTCTGAAGAGGAAGCGGTCTCAACTCTGATCTGATGATTTCATCTGTCCAATGCGCGCCATGTCATGGCTCGCGTTCTTCAGTCTACTAGGCTGCGTACAATGTTTTTTTGTTTTTTATTTTCCTTATAATATCCCAGAAAATCATAAATAATTTGTTCGGTGTAACAAGGTCATTTTCTAGATTCTTTTTATTTTAAATATTGTATATAAATTACTTCAATTAATAGTTAAATATTATTATTAATTTTTAATGCGCAAAATACACTTGTCTATTTGCTACGTTTGTTAATAACTTAAATATATATATATATTTTTATGATATATTTTCACTCACTGATTAAGTATTCAATTGTTTTCAATGGGACATGACTTCTATCACATCAATTACACTCAAATAAATAACTCTAGAAATTAATGAGGTGGCTAGTTTTTGCCATGCAATTTAAGTTAGGAAATTTTATCACCTATAAAATATGTTAAGACCTAATTATAACATATAAATACCTTTTCAAAATTTTACATAATATAATAATATTTTTTAATTTTATAGCAAAAAATCTAAATTTAATGATTTCCTATATTTAAACCTTATTTTTCTCTCACCACTATAACTCCCGTCAGATTTTATTATGTTCTGTTTATGGGATTGTATTCGTATGTTTTGTGTGTATTTTTTATTAATTTATATTTACTGTATTTTGTTTATTCACAATATGCATATCTAATTTTTTTTTCAATTAGTATTGTTATTCCAGTAGAATTTATAATAGTATGCATATGTATTCAATTGTATTTATCTTACATAAATGAACTTATATCTGTTTTATACAACATATATTAGTAGTGTATTTTTTGAAATTGTAGCCTACGACTGATGAATACTCAATATACGGTGTTCAGATTTGTATTCCTCTGTTTTTTTGTCGTTAAATTGGCTCAATATAGAGAAGAATACCTATGAATTTTGTATATTTAAGTTAGTTAACTAAAATAATGGAAATCAAATTTTTTTTATTTCCTTCCGTTTATATCTTATTCATCTTCCCCATATTTGCGCTTACCCGTTACTATTTTCACGCTTAATACATATTAATATACTTAAATACATATTGGGATTTATAGCAATCCCTGTTTCTGCGGCGAGTCTTTATGTTGTATCATTAAATACAACTTGTTTAATACATTAAATACATTATAGAAATCCGTAAAACATTCCTATATCATGTAATATAAGAAATGGTTTCAATTTATTGCTAATTAGGTCTTAATGAATGCTTTTTATGAAAAATTCTCTTTTAAGTTATATTTAGTTTTTTCAGAATATCCAACTTGTTGACAAACTTCAAACAAAACATGTCGTCTACTCTTCCTTCCGCTTTCACTTTCCCATCTAATTCAATTAAAACGTTGCAGATTGATCTACTGAATTGAATACTGTAAAATAAGAGAGATTGTAAGTGAATGTAGCAATAGATATTTAATCCAATTCAATCAAATTAACGTAAAAGAGGCTACTACGGAGTTATACAATAACTGTACCACTTGTATATCTAAAGTTTTGTAACTTCAGAATCACGAGATTATAAACTGATTAAATTTGCGAACTTTGGCTATGCTTTAAATAGGGGGTTTTTGTATGGTATAACAACATAATCATATAATTGGCAGAAAATAGCCCTAATTATAAATATTGGTATCAAATAGCCAATAAATGTATATGAGAATAATAATATGTATATCATAACTTTTTTTTCTTTCTTTGTCTATATCAACATGTATATTAAAATTTTATTTTCATTCTTTGTATATAAATAATATTATTTTTTGTATATAGATAACATAAACTTATATATAGTTATTGTTGCCTTTATATCGATGTATATCACAATAAAAATATTGTATTATTTGTATATCATAATGTATAGCACATCAGGCATGTGTATACCAAAATTGTATCCCGTGTTTATCTCTATATACATTAGTGATATATCATGTATATATGTGTATCTGTGTATGTCAATGAAAATTTGTGTTATATGTACGATATACAATGTGATATTCTTGGGTGTCCAAAAAAAATTGTGTTGTATACACAATAGACAATGCGATATACACACACGTCCTTAAAAACATGTTTGTGATACACCGATGTACACGATATACAATATGATATATACATGTTGTAATTGGATTTTCAGGTCTAATTTTTACTGAAACTAATCTAAATCACTTATAATCTTGCTCAAATTTGTATATAACCTCGTTTAGGTATTTTCAACCAATTTCAATCACGCTCACTCACTAAATCTAACCAAAAAAAGGAAGAGAGAAGAAAAATAAAGTTGAAATATATTTTTTCTCTCTTAGTTGTTGCTAATCTGCTCAATTTTTGTATATAGTTTCGTTTAGGTATTTTAAACTAATTTAATCACACTCATTCATTCAATCCAACCAAAAGAAAAAGAAGAGAGATGAAAAATAAAGTTAAAATATATTTTTTCTCTTTTAGTTTTTGCTTTTGGTTTTTTCTGATGTGAGATCAACCTTACATTTTCATCCTACTGATTTTTTTTGCATACTTTGCAAGAAGTCTTGCTAAACTATGAGAGCAAAAGAGAAGAGATAGAAGAAGAAATACAAGGATAGAAAGGGAAAGGAAAACCAAAATAAACGTGTAGTTTTTTCTTTTAAGAGAGAATATAAAAGAAAGTAATTTTTTTAAGATTTGGCTATATAATGCCAATTATTTGGGGCTATCTTTGCCAAACATAATATAAGGCTAAAAATTACTAATTCTTATTATGTATTGTTATAGGATGCTAATTTTTCTTTAAATAGGGGTCCTCAAAGTGGCTATGTGTGCACTTCTCGCCCAACCCAAGCCAAATAAAACAACACATAAGGAAAGCCCATAAGTTTCTCCAGTCCATAACATAAAGGGAACCCGTTTCGACTCGCCCTCTTCTTTCCCGCGCATCCTTCGCAATCGGCACCTAGTTTGCGAGTGCAACTATACTCCAATAGTTCTCCTACTACGATGGAGGATATCGACGGAGGAGAAATGGCAAGCGAACTAGACAGAGAAGAGGAAGAAGCAGCTACCGATTTACTCCGTGATCGATTCCGATTATGCACTATTTCCATCGCTGAGGCCGAGGGTAGGTTTTTATTGGTTTTCAAAACACATACAGTAATTTCGAATTTTTCAATTTTCAATTTTCAAATTTCAGTTCGATCATTAATTTGTTTGTTTTGGCGTATAATTGTTTAAGTGCAGCGAAACAATGTGGTATGGAGGTTTCTCAACCGATTATGGCCTGTATTTCTGATTTGGCCTTCAAGTTTGCAGGTACTTTTTATCATTTCTACTTATATACATGCATTTACTTTGGAGTTTGAAGGCAGTGGTGCAACACTTAATGTGCAAACATTTTTTACCACATTTTATTTATATTTTTCATATGCATATATACTATTGTCTAAGCAAGACAGTCAATACACCTGCACCTGGCTTTTAACACATTTGGCTGTTCAATCAAAAATAATTACAGTCGCTAGCCAAATATATAAAAACTATACTCTGATTATGTATAAAAAATATGCATATTATACATTAATTTACAAAAAATATAAATTTGCTGGCTATTATTTTTGAACTCGGCTATACTGTGTAGATTTCCCTTGCTTATATACTAGATTCCCATTGTGGACACCTGCTTCACGACCCGTGTCCTGTGTTGTTTCTTTGTCCTTTTCTTTTGCTTCTGGTGTTGATATTCTAGAGAAATTTTGATTTCCATTAGATTGTTGGCGATGGTCATAATTTGCTCAATTTTTTTTTTTCCAATTAGACACTGTTAGCAAAATATGGTTGAGTTTTCATCTGGAACTCTCAAGCTTCTGTATGTATCTTGCTAAATGTGGAATAAGGATGCTTAACAGTTGATTATAGATGATGTATTTATGTATCAGAATTGCAAGGACCTCACCCTGATAATACTTAATCTAGAATATGACAAAATGGGGATTTTTTATAAGATAAGTTCCAAGTTTGTTAGTTGGTTAGGATTAGTTTATTTAATCTTATCAATAGCCCTTTGTTTCGATAGCAATGAGGTTCCATCCCATCTTGGTTTATTCCTATTCTCACAAGAGGCTGGAGGGCTAAGGAAAATACATATAGACTTTAGGCAAATTTGATGTGACATGAGATATGGAGAACTTATCAGGAAAAGAAAAATGCCCTGAGATAAAGAGATGCCGGTGGTTGTTTCATAGGATACTCAACATTCACTTTCTTTTGATTGTGGATGGCGCCTCCAATCTAATGAGGTGATATGCTGACCCTGCATGTTCACACTATCTGCAATTTCGATCACGAAGATTTCATTTGCCACTTAACGCGAAGACTGTTTTATTTTTGTACAGTTATTCACTAAGGATACAGACACAGAAGGCATAAAAAAAGGTGCCACTCTATGTAGTAGGCAAATTCTAGGCTGTTCTGTGTGTATATATGTGTTTGTATCAATCTTATTGATCTCGGTTTTTACTGGCTGGTCTGTTTTGTACAAAATCCAATACCCTACAATCTCCATGCAATCTTCAAAACTGTCACCCAGTGTAGCTGCTAGTTTGAAAACTGTAATTCATGCAAATTCCGCAAGAGTGTTGCAATAGCTTCTGTTGGAATGGATGAATTGATTCTCACCAAACAAAGCACATTGAAATTAGACTATAAGTCTAGAATTCCTTCTCATCAAAGCAAGAAAAAAATAAGTGCTTGAACAAAAAAGAACAATAACTTGGGGCTATTGAGGTGGCTGCATCAAGGAGCAGCGGTGAATGGAGGTAAAGGTAGTTTACTAGTTGCGATGTTGTTCTTTGGAGGCTGGTGGTAGTGAATAGAGTAGTGGTTAAAACTCACATTTACAGGAATATTTTAAGAACATCTTCTTTATGATTTTAAGACTTTTTATAAGATTTGAATTTACCCCACTTTGTGGGAACATACTGGGTAGTTGTTGTTGTTGTTGTTGTTGTTGTTATAAGATTTGAATGAACCAGATCTAGCAAGAGCAAACAAGTGGTCGTTAGAAAAAAAAAATCACTTAATGGGTTGAGATGTTAATTATTCAGATTCAGACCTTATTAAGTTGAAACAAATTAGGCCTTAGTTGTGTCATTGCTGTTTGATGAATTTCATATTCAGGCATGTCTATAATATTATATCTTGATTGCTGAAGCACTTAACTTACAGAGTACTTTTTCTTGAGAGCAGAACAGCTAGCAAAAGACCTTGAATTATTTGCCCAGCATGCTGGTCGTAAGTCCGTAAACATGGAAGATGTTATTCTTTCCGGTGAGTTCATCTGTAAATGTAATAGGTACAGCAGACCGTGGACATCAGTCCTTATAAGCACAAGTTAGCGTTATCTACTTGGCCTTGTCAATACTAGCAATCTAGCTTTATCTGCTTTTATTAATTTTACAGTCAGTTTTCCAGTTACCAAGAGTTTTTTACAAGTTTTACTTAGCAATTTGCTTCACATGCAATGCTGCTTCATCTATATAGAACCGTCTTTCTCCTGACCAGTTTGCAAATATATATTGTGTGTGTCCTTAATTTTCTTTCCCACCTTGTTGTAAGAAAGATTGATAATCATTCGTTACTACTGTCAATTGTTGCAAAACTGATAAGTTTGCTGTTAGCACAACTCCATTTTAGGTTCATTCAAGACAACATTCAATTTGCTATAAAATGTTTCTTGTCCGTGCAGTTCATTTTCATTATTGATTTAACATTGCTCCTCTTTTATGAACCCATGAACTACTAATTTTTCTTAATATGTACTTCATAGCACATCGAAATGATCACTTGGCTGCCTCATTGAGGTCCTTCGGCAATGACCTAAAAGCAAAAGAGCCCAATTTGGAGAGAAAGAGGAAGAAGAGTTCCAGAAGGGAGGATAAAGTTGTTCGAGATGTACTTCGTACTCCAGACTATTAGATTAGAGGCGTGGCCAGTTTCACTATGTAGTCCAATAGCCTAATAGCTTGGTGAGAGCAGCATCTGTGCAGCACTCACAAGTTTTTAAGGTAAAAACAGGTTGACAGCATCATTGAAAATGTACCTCAAAATAGCGCCTCAAGTGCAACATGGTGTGATAAATCTGGAGAATAGCAAAGCAACTAAAAGAATGTGGTCTGATAGTACTTTTGATGTTGTAAAACCTTTCACATTTGTACTATAAAAAAAAGTTTTGAATTTGAACTTCCACCTCATATTAGTCTGGGAGGAGCTCACACCTTGGAATTTGGAATAGTATGAAAAATATGTGCCATGCTAGGCACATAATTTAGCTGCTGATTAGCATTCTTTGTACATGAATTAAAGCACTTTTGCATGAATCGGATATTTTCTGTGAAAGTAATCAGTTGATAAAAAGATTATTGAGCTTTTTTTAGCTGTGATTAGAATTCTAACCAGGCTATCTGAGCAATCCATCCCAGAGCCAGATAAGTTCCATCAACAATAGCCAATGAGGGATAATCGTTGGTAAAATCATTCGATCAGTTGATTACGTTTTGGAAAAAGTACCTCTCGTTATCTATATCAACAGCCGCACAAGAACCAATGGAAAGGATTTTGACATCCTTATTAAGGTATGAAGCAGAAATGGTCATCACCTACTGCCCTTTCCTATGCAGATTGATTTGGTCTGGCATAATCAGGAAGAGTTTTACATAAACTGTGGCTTTCCTTTTTCTATTTTCAGAAAACGAAATTTAAAGTATTAGCTAACATTTTTGTTTTTGGTCAAATACTTATACAGACTATTAAACTTGGCTCAATATTTTATTTTGGCACTTTAACTCAGACTTGTTCCATTTTGGCCCTCCAACTCCATTTCTTTTGTTCTATTTTGACACAAAAAATTTTCTCTCAGGTAAAAATGCAGCGTGTGCAAATACCTAGCTGCTACACCCACCCCATCCCATTGTCCCCCCCTCCCCCGCATTTTTTTTTGTCATTTTAAATTATTATTTTTTTCATTTTTTCTGCCCACATGCCGGGGAAAGTATATAGTATATATTTTATATATATATATATTTTCAGTAATAACTCCATGTTCAACCAAACCCATAACTTTCGACGCGGTGTAAAAATTTATATGTAAATTCATTAAAATTGTTAAAAAAATAGATATAAGCCCATAAAATTAAAAAATATAATGGGTTCTTTTGTTCCACTTTGACACAATTTGTTTTATCCCAAGCAAAAATGCAGGCGGAGAAATACCCAGCTGCTACCCCCACCCCCCACAATTTATTTATTTTTGTAATTTTAAATTATTATTATTTTTGTTTTTCTGCCCTCCCCCCTCCGAAAAAAAAATATTTTTTATATATATTTTCAGTAATAACTACTCGTTCAACTAAACCGACAACTTTTGACGCGGAGTAAAAATTAAAATTATAAAAAAAAAATAGATATAAACCCATAACTTTAAAAATATAATGGGTTCAATGTTAAAAATATTAAAATTGAATCCATAGAATTTAAATTCTGGATCCGCCCCTACGTTGTGTGTATGAAATTTGGATAAAAAAATGGCTCTCACGCGTCTACAAGGGTGAGGCAAATCACACAAGGAATTTAGTCAGCTTTTGTGTCAAAGTGGAACAAAAGAAATGGGGTTGGAGGGCCAAAATGGAACAAGGCTGAGTTAAAGTGCCAAAATAAAAAAATTTGGCCAAGTTTAATGGGTTGTCTATGTATTTGGCCTTTTTTTTATGCGTGATACCCCTTTAATCTCTTTATTGGAGTTATTTCTCCTTTGGTGACTCGAATGTAGGGGTGCTTACTGTTAGCCCATAATATTGAGACATGACGGTTGCCAGGCAGAATCTATGTCAAAGGCTTGTACATTGCCCCTTGTCATGGGTTTGTGAGGGTGTTGGCAAGCAATGTGCGAAGCTGAAAGTGTGTCTAAGTTTGTGCATTGACTTAGGCAAGTCAGTTAGGCAACATGTCTTGAGTGTTGGCAAGGCAGCTTGATTGTGGGCAATGGCTATGGCAAATGAAGACGCATGGCACTTGACTAAGGCATGCGTGCGAATTAATGTGACAAAAAAGTTTGTGACAAGACTTAGTCATGAGCTTATGGGCGAGGCATGGTCCAAAGACAAGGAAATGCGGGAAGGCAAAGTGTGGGCAAAAGCTGTAGAACAAGTGTGCAAGTCATGTGACTGAAGAAGTGTGTTATGCATATGCTGTGGAAGTTTAGCCATGTGCAATGCACATGTTGCAGTTGGCAAAAATGCTGAAGAGGGATTCAATTTCGTGGGAAAGTTTAAATTCAAATTTGGCTATGTAATTATGCTTGTTTTTAGGCTTAGCATGTGCAAGGCATATTATATAACTACCCCGTATAACTGCCCCTTGTAATCTGCCATTGGCAACCCACCCTTTTATATGTGTATTTCGTTGGTTCAAAGGCAAGTAGCATATGAGAGCCTTCCAACTGAGTGTCCTTTGTATATTCTGCGAGAATAAAATAAAGTTTGGGTTTTTACCCGTACAACTATGTGTTGCTTTATTTTGCTAAGTCTGAAATAGTCTAAGTGTCAAGTTGTGTGCGAAAATAGTAAGGCTGAGTGGTTGAAAGACGAAATCTACTTAGTTACTGAGTGGTTAAAAATAATCTGGAATATAGTTTGGAGTTTTTATCTCACTTTTGAGGGGTTTTGGTGGAGATTAGACTTGGTTTTGACTGAATTTCAGATTGAAACTCGAAGAAAAATATTAAGACATATTGCAAAAATTGATATGTAGATTATTTGTATTCTGATTGTAGATACTTTATTTTCTATTTTCACAAATAAAAAATGGCTAAAACTTCGACAAATCTTCTGAAAAAATACAATTATGTCAAACATCATAATTATGCTACAATTGAATGGCAATTGGGATATAAAAATTTAATGTACCCAATTAGTAGATATTTTGTAGATAAATTGTAGATTATTGTATTCTAATTGTAGATGCTTTTTTGCTATTTTCACAAATTAAATACGACTAAAACTTCTACAAATCTTCTGCAAAAAATGTAATTACGTCGAAAATCTCAATTAAACTACAATCGAACGGGAATTGAGATATTAAAATTTAATATACCCAGTTTGTAAATATTTTGTAGATGAATTATAGATTATTTGTATTCTGCTTGTAGATGCATTATTTTCTGTTTTAACAAATCCAAAACGACTAAAACTTCTACAAAATATTCTGAAAAAAAACGCAATTATTGTAATAAAAATAAGAAATATTGCAATGGATTATAGCATTTGATATTGTTTGAGAATTGAGACTATAAAATTGATGGCATATGTCGTGTGTGCACATGTCCTGTTGGAAATGAAACTAATTCACTATTTTTACCATTTGAACTTTATTAATTCAACTGCAATATTGGCGTCTCTATCTCCCAATCTATCTTTCTCCAGCTCTTTTTCCATATTCGGCGCCTCAGTTTCAACAACTTCTTCAGCATCAGAATCTTCAAATGTCACCTTTGCAAACCTTCCATTGAGTATGGAGCACTTGTAAAACTATATTTTAACCTTACAATTATTAAACCACCCAAATATTGAATTTTTTCTTTTACTACTATTCAATTTGATTCGGGATAATGATATTCTTATGTATTTGATTTCAGTTTACTGCGGCAGAGGCGACAAGAAAACTGCAAAAGACAAGCACTTTAATCACACTACATAAACGTGGGTGAGGGTAAGGGTGAGGGTGAGGTTTTGGGAGCGAGAAACGTGGGATTAGTAGGATATACGGTACCTTTAATTAAATAGGGATATACGCTGCATTAATTATACCCTTAAAATATACTATAGTATAGAATTAGTAATTTGATATGCTAAGTATAATTGAATCAAACATTAAATATTAAAGATAATTAGGTTTCTATATGGCATAAGAATGTAAAACTTCTATTAAAAGATAATCGTGCCATGTAAAATTAGATCAGATTTGATAAAGTTACATAATAAACATTGACATCATAAGCATAATAAATAAATAATAAATATATACCATATTTCATAACTCTATTTTATAGTTAATTGCGAGTTTACGAGAAGCAGCGAATATGAATGAATGTTTCAAAAGGGGAAAAAACTTGAGTAATAATCATTTCTTATTTGTTCGAGACATAGATTACGTATTTGTATTAGCATTAAAACATTTACACCTACTCCCTCAAGACTATAATAAATATTTATTTTATTTTTTAATTTTGATCCAAAATAATTATTTAAGTTAGTTAATCAAGAAAAAATTTAATTTATTTTTACTCTTTTATCCTTATGCATATATACCTAAAAAATTTCACATTCATCACATTAACTTATTAAATAAAGATAATTTAGTTATATCAGATAATTTTACATAGAAATAAATATTTTTTTAATATATATGCTAAAATAAATTAGATACTTATTATATACATGGAGTACAAAATAAAAATCATAATTTTCACCTATTATACGGAAAGGAAAAAACACAAGACGCACCTTGATAAACACCAAACATCCCCCCTTGAACTTGTCGAACCGGAAGTCGGTCGGACGACGGTAGACGGTAAGAAGAAGACGGCAGTATTATCGTCACGGCCGCCAATATAGTTTAATCAAAGAGGAAAAAAGTTGTGTTAAAATGAATACACCTCCTCCGGTTCTGAAAAAGCCGAAGATTGAAACCGAAGAAGATAAAGCCAATGGAATTGAAGAAGAGAACAGAAAGGAGCAAGAGGAAGCACTTGTAGCTCTCATTGAACACCGAACTAAAGAAGTCGAACATCTTCGCCAACGCCTCTCCTATTACACTTCTCAGGTATTTTTATTTATACTCTTATATTTATTCTGAATGATTTTATTAGTTGTAAATGTAGTTCATTGATCCGGCGATCCTCAAATTTAACTCAGTCATTTCATTAAATGAAAATGCAATTGTTTCTACTTCGTGATCTTCAGTGTGAACTTATTTTATATACACATACACACATACTTCTCTATAATATGGTATTCGAGCTAGCTAATCCAACCGGTGACTCTACCCACTCGGATACCCTGAATGTTTTTAAGAAATTCACTAAGTACCAAATAATTGATTGCGGACCCAATAAATCAAATGAATTGTGGTAATTACCCACCGGCAGAAACACTACCGATTGAGATTAGACAGATGTGAAGAAAATTCATTGGAACTTCGGTTTCGAGATTGTCATTCCAGCCCTTCAACGGTTGGCTACTCCCTTGGAAATACACACAGATAGACATATGAAATTGATTAACTGTATAATATAGTTCAAATCAAGAGCAGTGGGGTCGATAGCACCAGCTTCGGCACTGCTATATCCGGCCCTGCTGGTCGGTGCAAAGCTTCAAGAGTGAGGGTGTAAAACTTTTACCTTTTACCTTTTTCTTAAGTTAAATACTTCCCATAGTGGCCAGTTGAATTTTCATTAAATGTTCTGATTTGCAAATAAATGTATGTTGATAAAACACCTGAATTGGAAGCAAAGTTGCCTTTTTTGGTTGCGAATATTGGGGATGTTAATGAGCTGGATTGTAAGATGATTGGTCCATTTAAGTTGCTTGATTCCTACTGACTCCTCGAATTCGATTTTTTGGATTATTCATCGGATTGCATTGCATTTGTGATCTGATATTAAGCATCCGTGCTTACCATAATTTTGAGTTTATTGGAGTGCGCAACATGACAATTTCGATAAGGTGGTAATTAGGGTAAAAAGCTAGTTGCTGTTTTTGCAATTTTGTTTCTTACTTCACTTTTGGGGTTAATATGACATGCTAATAGATCCAATTGTGAGATATACTATTTTTGCAAACTCTAGAAACTTTCCCAACATTTACCTTAGTTCCTTGTTATGAGGACTTTTGAGGATGAAGAATCGAGGTAATGTTTAGTGGTAACAAGATATAACAGTCGCTACAAAGCTTGATCAGATGAAATGTTATGTCGGTAAAATTATGTGAACCAGCACACCTTTAAGGCAAATGATGGCATTTGAGGATGTCAACTGGAAAATGAGCTGGCTGTAACGGTGGTGGCATACCCGGCAATCTTGCTGACAAAGATACATGAATGTACATTTTGGGTTCTTTGTTTTTCTCTCCCCTTTTCTGGCAGTTGCAAGTTTACTTCTTGATGAGAAGGATCCATGATACTACTTTCATACTGCTACCTTATACACATTGGCATACATATTTAAACATGGAATTTAATGAATAAAGTAAAAGGCTTTAATTTATCTAGTGCATGCGAGAGACACATCTAGAAGCTAAAGTTATTGGACTTCGGAATTGCTTATAGAGGGATTTATATACCTGCATACTTTCTTGTAATTACCTCTCAACTTACGCTGGCTAGCATTTAATTCACCAAAGGACGTGCGTTGAATGCTGACTGCAACCTAGGGAATGACTTACCTTTTATTCTCGAAGTCATTCTCTTAATTTTCGGAGCGTTAATGGCATCCCCCATCTTTACCTTCTTTTAACTTTTACTGTTTGTCGAAGCGCAAAGAGAAAGTTTAAAGCTCGTACCTTTTACTTTTTCTTGATGCTAAATACCTCCATAGCACCCTATTGGATCTTCATTATGGCTTATTTGCAAATAAATTCTGTGTCAAATCCAGTCTATTGGAAGTTCAGAGAGTTGCCATTTATTTTCTTGGTCGCTGATAGGAATGTCATTGGCTGGACTGTTGGAAGACTTGGGCCATTTTGCTTGATTGTATTCCCACTAATTTTTTCAAATCTGTTTGCATTGCATTTGTAAAATGGTCTTAGAAATCCTTGCTTACCATAGTTTTCAAGTGGACAAGATAACCTAGTGAGAAACATGGAAATTCTGATAAGGTAGAATGCTAATATCTCCGCAAGGACTTTAATTTGGGCAAAAGATAACTGTTTTGTTTGTTAGTCTTCTTTCTTTTTTGGGGTAATACAAACTGTTGATGTAGTTGTTAGCTGGATATTTTGTCTTCCCATTGATAACAACTATTCCGGTAAAGGTAGATGCAATTGCTAGATGCTATATTTAGAAAACCTTAAAACTGTCCATTCTCTTCTTCTGTTCCCAAGTTCAAGTAGATATTAGGAGAGAATTGAGGCAATGTTTAGTGGCTGTCTGATGTAGCAGTTTCCTCAACTTTGTTAAAAATGTCAATATTAGGAAATTGTAAGTATGCAATAATCTGTACCTTGTGAGTATGGGAAAGGTTTGAGATCCCTGTAGGCTGTAATTGTGCAATTAGGTATAGGAATTACTTTTTTTCCTTTTTTTTTCTGAATTTCTTGTAAGACTATTTAAATCTCAGCATGCTTGAGGGATAATTGCAATTCATTCCCAAATCTCTCCTTTCTTCTGTCTTTACAAACTTCTTGACCCCACCCCCCACCCCAAAAGAAAAGGCAGTTTCCTCATCTTTAAGTTGATGTCAGTGGTAAACATGTGACCTTGCACCTTTGAGGCAAATGGTGTTATTTTGAGGACTTGTATTGGAATATGAGCTGGCTGTTTTGAAAACTATAGTCATTTATGTGTGCAGTAACTGCGGTGGCATATCTAACAACTTTGTTGACTATTTATACATGAAAGTGACATTCTGGTGTCTTTATTCTTTCACTCCTGTTTTTGACAGTTGCATGCTTCCTTCTGGCTGAGAAGGAGGCATAATACCTTTTTCCTACTGTTTCCTTACATGCATTGACTCACACATATTTAAGCATAGATTGGACGGGTGAAAAGCTTTCAGTTATCTTTTGCCTGTCACAAGAGAGACCCATCTAGGAGCCAAAGTTATTATAGTGCAACAGAATTGCTTGTATATTGGCAGTTCATTTCCTACTTAATTTGATGCAGTTCACATCAAATTCAGAATGATGTATCGAATGTTAGCTGCTACTTGGAGGATTATTTACATTTCTATAATTACATGGAATACATTTTTTGTTTCTTTAAAGAGTTGTTCTTGTACTTTTTGGGAGCAAAATTGACATCCCCAATTTCTCCTCCATTGGATGAATTGTGTAGTTCGATCAAGCAGAGAAGAGGCTAGAGGAGACACAGCTGAAATTAGCTCGTCTTCGGGGACGAGAGAACATAGCAACGTCCACAAGCTCCCCTGGGATTGGGAAGAGTCCAGTGACAGCCAAAAAAAGATCCACGAGTCCCATTCAGATAAATGAGGGCTCTTCTCATAGCTTGTCTGAAACTAAATCACAACGTAGCCAGGACAGCAATACACCGTTTAGGAAGTCTCCAGCACCAGATCGGAAAGTGGCAAGTCCTTTCCTGAAAAATGAATATACTTCTCGCAGTGTGCCCCAGGCGAAACCACCACTTGTCATTCCCGATGTGAAACCAAGAGTATCTCAACCTCTGAAGATGATAGAATCTGGTCATAAAATCTCAAGTGGTTCTGATCCTCAGGCTGGTGGATCAGGGTTTGCTCATGGTACTAGTATGGCAAGGTTAAAAGAAGATAAAAGTGAGAGAACACCTGAGAAGGAAGCTTCTGAAATTCAGCCTAGAACAAAAAGGAAGTTTGGTAATATTGTAGTTATATCATGGCTTTTGTTAGTTATATTTGGTCACTTCTGTTAGCATGTTGCATGAAAGCCTTTTGATGAAAGTTACGAAATGACGTATATTTATCATGTTTGCTTCCTAAATACAGAGCAGAAAGAGCATAAAGAGCTGATCCCATTGATAGGTAGCTGCTCTTCAGCAAGCATGATACGTTGCCAGACATCCTGTGTCATATCTAGTCAACACAAGAGAAAGATGAGAACAATTATCTCAAGTCCTACAAATAATGAACTTTTTGCTAGCAGGTATAACAGTGCTTAAGAGTCTGTGTGAAGGTCAGGCACTCATGCTAATGACAATTTTGGCTATTGATGCATTTCATTTCTTGCTTCTAGAGTTGTCACTGACTTGGGAACTCTTGCTGCTGATAGCATCTATTAATTCGTGAAGATGCTAGCTGATGTTTTTTCCTTGACGTGATGTCCATTGCACTTTATTTTTCTTGACTAAGGCCCAATGTAGTCATGTATTTTATTCTTTCCATTGGCATTTTCGAGCATCTGGCATAGAATGTAACAAATGGGTTTTGCATATAGCTTCATTTGATCCTGAATGATAATTTAGGTTGCTCTTGAATATGCAGTGCGTTGGATGGGATTATCAACTTATGGCAGATACATGGCAGAGGGTATGTTAAAAGTTCGAAAAGTCAACTTCCTTAGCCGTATCCTTATTGCTTTCATTTGTGAGAGTGAGACTATTTTTGAAGGGAAAAGCCTACTTCAGGCAGCAGTAACTTTTAAATGCTGGATTTTTTGTGTGTTCGGATGATTTGAGTGACCTTTTTCGTTTTTTGGATAATCAGGTCAACTGCTAATCGTCTTAGTTCCACTGATTGCCTTTCATCCAAGCATAGGAGGTGGCCAGAAGATGTAGCCTGGCATCCAGAAGGCAATAGTCTTTTCTCGGTTTATAGTGCTGATGGTGGGGATTCTCAAATTTCAATTTTGAATCTTAAAGGAAAAGAGGTACAGGTTTAAGTTTGAGATAAGCTCCGGTGAAATTATATGACAAAGCTCATAGGATAGAAAACCTATTTGATGAAATAGTTACATGTCTGTGGCATGTGCTAAGTCCTTTACATTAGGTTGCATTGTTATTTCTTTATAGCGAGAACAGTATATTAATCCACTTCCACTTCCTGATTTTATGCATAGAACTGTCTATGTAAAGGTTTGTCGTAGTGGTTGAATAGAAAATGGACATATGAGACCCAGATCATAGGTCTTTCGGATGGAGAGCCGTAGGGGAAGGATGAGGAAGTCCTTTGATTTCTTGAGTATTGTTCCTTAAAATTGATAAATTGAAGTACTTAATTTATTCTTTTGAGCTGTAAAAGAGGATTAAAGTACTTGTATTGTTACTTGTTCTCTTATTATGTTCTTGTCCATAATATTCTATACACATGAAATTACCTTTGATGACGATTAACTTGTAAATTATATGGACCTAATGATCCTACGAGGTCAGTATCTTTTTTCCTTTTTCATTCTCTTCAGTTAACTGCCATATTAGAGGCGTCAAATAACCCTCGTACTCATAGGTTCCCCTTGACCAAACTAAACTAAGGTCTATTAACTATAATTGCATTGTTTTCCTGTCTTCTCCACTAAAAACTGATCTCTCATTTAAAAAAAAACTTTTCCAGCTTCTGAAGTTGTTTGAGGCCTAAGTATGTCGTATTTCGAAGCACCAGGCATCCTATCACATCAAATATATTTTATTCTTGTTATATTCTCATGTGTTTTGTATCAACAGAAAACGCGTGTAAGTTTCCTGGAGGAGAAGCCTCATGTTAAAGGGATAATCAACAACATAATGTTCATGCCGTGGGAAGATGTATATTTCGTTACTGGTGGTAGTGATCATGCAGCTGTCCTGTGGAGCAATGTAGATGGAGAAAATTCGTGGAAGCCTAAAGCATTGCATAGAAGTTTCCATTCGTCTGCCGTGATGGGTGTTGCCGGTTTGCAGCATAAGAAAGTTGTGATGTCTGCTGGAGCAGACAAACGGATCATTGGATTTGATTTGCTAGCTCAAAGAGCAGAATACAAGCATCAAATTGAAAATAAATGCATGAATGTCCTACCTAATCCGTGTGATTTCAATCTCTTTATGGTTCAGACAGGGTAAAGTTCACAATGCTCTTTCTATGATCTTTAGGTGCATTTTTACCTACTATTGATTCCTAGCTATGTTCTCAGTCCTTTCTCCTGCAAAAGTCCCTCTTTCTTATAGTGTTGTTACTTTTATTTGGAATACTGTGCACTCTTGAAAAATATTTATTCTCGCGAGGAATGCATTATGAGAAGACTTCCCCAAAATCTCTCATATTGAGTTATTCCTTAAGTACTTATAAAAAATATTGCACTTATGAACAGCAATGATTTGGTTATAATTTATAGGTGTATCTAATACTGTATTTGGTTGCGTGTCTTGCCAACCCCAACTTGTTTGGGATCGAGGTGTTATAGTAGTAGTTGTTGTTGTACTGGTTTTGGGTCATTGCATAAATGTGTAATTTGAGATCGTCACTGCAGTGTGCCTTAAATTGTTGAAGGAACTTGAGTTCCAATGCCAAAGAGTTTCTGAATTATAAGGGAAAATTTTCCATCCAATGCTAATGCCGACTTGAAATAGATATAAGAACAAGGGGTTCTCGTTTTGCTGCAAGGTGATCTAGTAAGCATAGAAATATGACATGCTTCTGGCTTTGATCTTGTCATGTGAATGAGCATGCTCATATTTAAACGTTTGAAGTTTTCTATTGCTAGAACCAAACTAAATAGCACCATTTTATTCTTTTCCTGTTTATTTTTGACAACTCCCCAATTTGTAATGAATATTAAGAACCAAGCCAGAAAAAGATCAATATAATAGCCTCGACAGTTATATGGTCTTCAATCTCTGGGGTTGAAGGGATCAGTTGATAGAATGAGGTAGGTCATGGTAATCTATGTTGGATAATTCTATCATCTTTGTGGCGGAGTTGCAATCTTTAGTTGAAGCAGGATCAAAAGCTAAGCCATCATTCAGATGGTTCTATGCAAACAACAACAACAACAATGACCTAGTAACATCTAACAAAGTGGGGTCTGGGCAGAGTAGTGTGTAGGCAGACCTTGCCCCTACTCCGATAGGGCAAAATGGGAGGTTAAAATGCGATACTATGAACTAAATCTAGAGCCAGATTCTTCTGGAAGGTGCAAGGAGAATTTGGTGTAATTAAGATGTAGGAGAAGGAAGATATATTGCATTTATGCAGGATGCTTCAAACATCTTGGACAAGCTCTTTATCTTAGACCTATTGGTGCAAAGGCTTTTGTCGAATTCTGGCATTTAATATGGATCCGTAATTAGTCATGAGAATCAGGACAAATTAATCAAATCCATGATCATCCCAGAATGCTTTAGGATTGCTAGGAAGACACTCCTCCGAAAAGCAGTGAGAGTCTGGCCTTCTAGGAACAAAACATAGTGACCTTACTGCAGGTTCTCAAGGTTCATTCCTGCATTGAGATGATTTCTTTTTTACTTTTTTTTCTTCAAAATGTGAGTACCGTTTCTTTTGAATCCTGAATTCTTGTTTTGTCCTCTTTCTTCTTTTTTCAAAATAAGTACCATTCCTTTTTAATCTTGAATTCTTGATTAGCTCTGTTTATGATATTAGTCCATTATCTTGTAGTAGAATCTTAGCACAAATGTGTCTTTTGAGGCAATTACTTGCAGACTCTGAAATTTGCTTAATCTAATTCTCTGAGTGCATGCTTTTTATGCAGGACTATAGAGAGACAGCTTCGCTTATTTGATTTTAGATTGAGGCAGACAGAGGTTCAAGCCTTTGGGTGGAAGCAAGAAAGTAGTGACTCACAGTCAGCTCTTATAAACCAGGCTTGGTCGCCTGATGGCTTGTACATAACATCAGGGTCGGTTGATCCAGTCATCCACATTTTTGACATAAGGTACAATTCACACAAACCTTCTCAGTCCATTAAAGCCCATCAAAAGCGAGTCTTCAAAGCTGTTTGGCATCATGCAATCCCGCTCCTCATTTCTATATCTTCTGATTTGAACATTGGATTGCACAAAATCATTTGAGGTGCTGAGAGAAGCCGTACTATTCCCAATCATTTCTCCGCTCATTGTTCCCATATGTTTGGGAAATTTTGTCACTGAGAAGCTAAAGTCTCAAGGCCTTGGACCAAAAGAAACTAATAGGCATGATCTATGATATGGAAAGATGCTTATGAGAGGAAATCGGGAGGGAAATGCTGAGGAGTATCAGCTTTTGCCCTTGGCCTAATTCTGCGATCAGGCAGCTGAAACAGTTTCTGAGTTTGATTGGATCTAGAAGCGCTACTGATGCTTGCACAATTTCAGTCGTTCCAACCTCTCTTGTAGCACATAGGCTTGTCTTTAATAGACTACCAAAGTTTTGAACTTGATAAAGTGTCTTTAGTGCTACATTTCCCTTGTCAAAGTCGATGTTCAGTGTGATGTTTAAGCAAAAGGAATAGAGAGAATACAGTGGCTTTCATGAAGCTACCATTCTATCCTTGGTCTAGACATCACTTTGTACTAATATATCGTAGACTCCTATTTTAAGGATGCATTTTTGCATGCATAAACTGTTCATTCCCCAATTGTTCTGAATTTGAGGGGGCTTTTGATAGTCAAGTTTATATGCTTTCAGGTATCGACGGAAGTTGCACCCTAATTTTTCTGCTTTTCATTTGCAAAGTTTGGAAAGAATTTTCTTGATTGCACTTTAGGATTTGTAAAAATTAGACTGAAACATGTTTATCCAAGTCACTTATTAAGGTAATTTCTATGATAAGTACAAGTAAGACTTAATCTGGTATAAATGATCGAGTAAATTACTATCGCATGTTATTACAGATAATGTAACAATACTTACATGATCAGTGTGGCCGGGATGTTGCGCTAGGGGGCTTAGGGCATTCGGTGAGTCGCCAAGATTTTAGGTATTGCAGGCGCATTAAGGTGGAGGAGGTCGTGGGTGCTTTGCGCAAGATGAGCAGACTGGGCCAGATGAAATCCCGATGGAGTTTTGGAAGTGGTTAACTGGGTTGTTCAATGTAATTTTTAGGACGAGTGGAGGTCAAGTATAGTGGTTCCGTTGTACAAGAACAAAGGTGATATCCAGTGTTGTAACAATTATAGGGGCATCAAGTTACTTAACCATACCATGAAAGTTCGGGAGGGTGGTGGAGGAGAGGGTGAGGAAGACAACGTCTATATCCGACAATCAGTTTGGGTTCATGTCGGGTCGCTCCACTATGGAAGCTATTCACCTTATTAGGAGGTTGGTGGAGCAATACAGGGACACGAAGAAAGACCTTCACATGATGTTTATTGATTTGGAGAAAATGTATGACAAGGTTTTCAGGGAGGTGTTCTGGAGATGTCTTGAGGCAAAGGGTGTGCCGGTAGCCTACATGAGAGCAATCAAGAATGACAGAGCTAGGACTAAGGTTAGGACTGTGGGAGGTGACTCGGACGATTTTCCGGTTGTTATGGGATTACACCAAGGCTCTGCGCTCAGCCCATTCTTATTTGCCTTTGGTGATGGATGCATTGACACACCATATTCAAGGGGATGTGCCATGATGTATGTTATTTGCTGATGACGTAGTTCTGATTGATGAGACGAGGGTCGGTGTTAACGAGAGATTGGAGGTCTGAAAACAGACCCTCGAGTCTAAGAGTTTTAGATTGAGCAGGTCTAAGACTGAGTACCTGGAGTGCAAGTTTAGTGCTGATCCGAGGGAAGTAGGCAAGGTCGTGAGGCTTAGATCGCAGGCCTTCCCCACGAGAGATAGCTTCAAGTATCTTGGATCGATGATCGAGGGGGACAGAGAGATCAACGAGGACGTCACTCACCGTATACGGGAGGGCTGGATGGAATGGAGGCTTGCATCGGGAGTCTTGTGTGACAAGAAAGTACCACATTTACTTAAAGGTAAGTTTTATAGAGCTGTGGTTAGACCGACCATGTTATATGGGGCATAGTGTTGGCCGGTTAAGAACTCCCATATCCAGAGGATGAATGTAGCAGAGATGAGGATGTGGAGGTGCATGTGCGGGCACACTAGGATAAACAAGATTAGAAGTGAGGATATTCGGAAGAAGGTGGGCGTGACACCTATGGATGACAAGATGCGGGAAGCGAGGCTCAAATGGTTCGGGCATGTGCGAAGAAGAAGCCTTGATGCTCCGGTGAGGAGGTGTGAGCGGTTGGTCGTGGTGGGTACAAGGAGAGGCAGAGGGAGGCCTAAAAAGCACTGGGGAGAGGTGATCATGCAGGACATGGCTCGACTGCAGATTTGTGAGGACATGACCCTTGATAGGAAGGTTTGGAGGTCAAGCATTAGGGTTGCAGGGTAGGGGGTAGCGGAGCTCTCCGTTCTTCAGTCCGGGGGTGAGGCGAGGTTGGACTAAGATTGATCTTAGATAGCTTGCAGCTTATGTTTGATTCTCAGTGTCCTTGCAATTTATCTTAGCACCGAGCCTTAGTTACATGTTAATGTTATTGCATGTCATTTATCTTTTGGTTGTTATGCTTCTGTTACTATTATGCTCTCTAATGGAGTGACTAGTGAATTGTCTTCTTCTCGTTTCCTTTTTTTCTTTGAACCGAGGATCTTTCGGAAACAGCCTCTCTGCCCTATCGGGGTAGGGGTAAGGTCTGCGTACATATTACCTTCCCGAGACCCCACTTTGTGGGATTTTACTGGGTAGTTATTGTTGTTGTTATTGTTCTAAAGACTTGATCAACAACGGATTAAAGACCGGGTACTATATTGACCCAAAAAATGAAAGTAATGTACCCATTTTTTATGCAATGAACTTGGTATTAGCTTGTTTGAAAAGGATTCTTGGAGTAATAATAAAGTTGTTTTCGCGTGACTTATAGGTCATATCTTTGAACCGTGAAATTAACCATTGATCGATGTTTATATCAGAGTAGGTTGCCTACAGCATACCCTCTTGGGGTATTGCTCTTCCACGGATTTTGTATAAATACTGAATGCTTTGGGTACCGGGATACGTCGTGCTCGGGATGCCCTTTACTCATTAGCTTGTTTATTTACTCGGTTAATAAAATAACATACGTTCTTATTCAAAATCAATTTTCTTGAGCCATAAAACTGCAATTCCAGCTGTCTTATAAACTATAAAGAAGAAAGTATATACTTCCGTTATATCATTCCAATTTCAAGATAGATATCAAATTTTCAATATCTATAAATAATCACATCTACTTTATTTATCCAATGAAATGATGATTAAGAAGTTGAATATATGCTAATCATTTTATATTAAGTTATCATTTACCTCGAACCAGTGAATACGTCTTCATAAATCGATATAATGGTTTATAATTAACAAGTTTATTTTCTTTAAGAATATTCCCATTTTTTCTGTTCTTTCTCATTATAAAACCATAGTAAAATAAAACTTCAAGACGTAGGTTATTCCTCGGGATTTTTTTCATATATATACACTATTTGAATCTTTATTACCCATAATATATATGTTTAGCTAATTATCTGGCATAAACAAATTTTATTTGCAAAATATATACAATCCACTTTAAATGACTCTCACTTTATTATTCGTGGCTTCAATCAAGGATTTTAATTACACTGTTTCCTTCTTTCTCTCCTCTCTCCCCTCTTCTCTCCAGCAAACCGTGGTGCTTCTGGGGAAACTTCACGTCTTTAAACCTATTATAGATTATTCACCTGAAACTTTTCTTGGTTGCAGATTGACTGCCACAATTGTGAATTAGAAAAGCCAGGGCAAGGGTTGTGGAATCAAAGCTTAATCTAGACAAAGAAAATGCATATACCTGTATAAACTTGTGACATCTCTCGTTTGGCAAATTCTCTTTAGTGATATTCGAAATATCTTCTTTATCCAAAATCATCTCCGTCAGCTCACCAAATAGATCCTTTAACCAATTCATTTTGATAACAATGTCATCGGCATGCTCTTTTAGTTTCCTTAACGCGAAATAAAGTTCCCGATAGTTTGATGTAAGGGTGTGCATTCGAATCGGTTTATCGATAAATCGAATTGATTATTTCTTAACGAAATCGAAATTGAAAAAATTAAAACGATAACAATAAACATATGTACAAATCGATAATCGATAAGTAATTATCGATAATGGTCAAAATCGAATCGATAAATCGAATGCACACCCCTAAACTGTATACACTTGTAAAATGAGTAATTACCTATTTGTGTAGATTAATATAACATACAGAATGTATATATATTCCGCTACTATTTTGAAAGCGGCTATACAATATCATTTCCCTAATCTATACCCTTTCATTTACCCTATGTCTCTTACCCTATTATTTCCTCTATTACATTTAAGGAATGATCATATTTAAAGATCAAGAGAATGAAGTTCAAATTAATGAAAAATAATATTAGCCGTGATGGTGTATTTTTTTTATACCACTGGAGTGTTGGTGGCATACATTTGATCTCTTACTTTAGTTTTGTTGCATGTGCTTGTTGACACAATTTTCATGTTATAAATGGTGTTCGTGTTATTTTAGCTTCTTTTTGTCCATATTGTAGGCGCTTTTATAACAATATACTTATTCCGCAAATTTTCTTATTGGTGTAATCGATAACAGAATCGATAAACCCTCAAAATTGATGAATCGAAATCGAAAAACTCGAAACCTTATTGAAACGATAACGATAAACATATATACAAATCGATAATCGATAAGTAATTATCGATAAAGGTCAAAATTGAATCGATAAATCGAATGCACACCCCTAATTTGATGTCCCAAACAAAGTAGTTTTAATCCATAAAAGTGGACAAATAATATACTTTTATCATTATATTATCCAACTAGCGGCGCCTTCCTGTAAGTGAAAAAATTTAAATAAGACATCTATCATAATTGTGTTAATACTTCTGTTCTAAATGGCATACCTGGTAAGAAGAAGAGGGCTCTAGATCAGTGCAACATGCTGGAGAAGGATTACATCTATAATCACGTTCAAGTGGCAATGATTTAAGAATTAATTGCTTGTAGAATTGTGAGACAAGTATTTTTTTTTTTTTTTGTATATTTTGTATTTGATTTATACATAATAATTATATATCGTACAACTTATTTATAACTTATCTACAACTTTCATATATTATTTTTCCCCAGTTAAATACAACTAAATATATATATATATATATATATATATATATATATATATATATATATATATATATATATATATATATATATATATATATATATATATATATATATATATATATATATATATATATATATATATATATATATATATATATATATATATATATATATATATATATATATATATATATATATATATATATATATATATATATATATATATATATATATATATATATATATATATATATATATATATATATATATATATATATATATATATATATATATATATATATATATATATATATATATATATATATATATATATATATATATATATATATATATATATATATATATATATATATATATATATATATAATAACTTTACTATAATTTCTTCTTCTTCGAGTTTCAATATGAAATTCAGCCGAAATCAAGTCTAATCTTCACCAAAATACCCTCAAAATTGAGATATAAACTCAAAATTATATTCTCAATTGTTTCCAACAACACCAAATCCAAATAAATAATAATTTTTGAGAATCCAAATTCAAACTCAAAGCTTTTAATGACTGGCAATAGTGGAATTGCTGCTATCTTTTTCCTTGTTTTACATTACTGAAATTAGGGATTGAGAAAAACGTAGAGAGAATCCCAATTCTTTGCAACTATGCCCAATTCAAACAAATAATATTTTTTAAAAATCCAAATTTGAATTCAAAGCTTCAAATTTTTTTAATGGTTGTCAATGGTGAAAATTGTTGCTCTGTTACGCAAGATACGTGGGGAGAGAGAGAGGGAGGAATGTAGGGAGAGAAACGAGGGGGGGGAGGGGGGAGTAGGATACAGAGATAGAAATGTGGGGGGAATGTGAGTGATTGTAGGAATTGATTAATTATCCTTAAATCCTAAAAAAAAAAAATACATAATTGATAATTTTGTATATATTGTTGAAGTTTGACAAAAACTTCATCCCACATCGGTTGGGAAGTGAATTTGGGGGGATTTTCCCCCTATAAAAGAAGGCCTAATGTTTAGGATTTAAATACACCTCTCATTTGCCTTCTTATCTTCTTAAGGCATTTGTATCTTCTCTCTTTAGTATTATTTCACTTGTATTTGGAGTGGAATAAAATATTGGTTGTGTCCGAGGAGTAGGCAAAATTAGCCGAACCTCGTAAATTCAGGTGTTCTTTATATTGTTGCTTTATTGTCTTATTTATTATTTGGTGGCCGCCATAATTTTTGGTATAGTAGTTGTGACTCATTCACACTATATACATTTGGCTTCCGCAACAATTGGTATCGAGCCAAGGTATTATCTCGTATGCTCTCTGGTTGCAGCGTAGTCCGATCTTCCACATCGAAAAGATTTATCTTGGTAGCTTGAGTCAAGGTTCGTCTCGGTATGCTCTCGTGGTTGCGACCTAGTCCGATCTTCCACATCGAAAGGAAATAATCTTGATTTGTGTCGTCGACTATTAAATAATATTTGTGTCAAAGATGGAGACAATAAACAAGAAGAATCTACATCAAGTGTCGACAATACGTCATCATTGGCATCTTCGCTTATGACAAGAATTGTGTCAAATGCGAAATTTGCGGTAGAAATTTTTGACGGTCCGGACATTTTGGGATGTGGCAAGGCGAGGTTCTAGATGTCCTTTTTCAACAAGGGCTAGATCTTGCTATTGAAGAAAGAGACCAGGATGGTATTGGAGAAGAAGATTGGAGAATTATCAACCGTGTTGCTTGCGGTACCATTCGATCCTACTTTGCTAGAGAGCAGAAATATCCATACACAGAGGAAACTTCTGCAAGTAAATTATGGAAAGCACTGGAGGATAAATTTTTGAAGAAAAACAGTCAAAATAAATTGTACATGAAGAAGAGATTGTTTCACTTCACCTATGTTCCTGGTACCACGATGAATGAACATATCACCAGTTTTAATAAGTTGGTCACGGATTTGCAAAATATGTATACAACTTATGATGATGGTGACTTGGCCTTGATGTTGTTGGCGTCACTTCCCGACGAGTACGAGCACCTTGAAACTACTCTACTCCATGGAAATGACGAAGTTTCTCTCAGAGAAGTTTGTTCGGCTTTGTACAGCTATGAACAAAGAAAGAGAGAAAAACAGAAGGGCGGAGAAGGAGAAGCACTGTTCGTGAGGGGTCGTCCTCAAAATCAAACGAGGACAAGAAAAGTAAGATCTAAGTCAAGATCTAAACCCAGCAAAGATGAATGTGCCTTTTGTCGAGAAAAGGGGCACTGGAAGAAAGACTGTCCGAAGTTGAATAATAAGGCCAAACATAACAATGGAAAGGCCATTATGGATTCAAATGTTGTTGATTGTGATGATTCGGATTTCTCATTAGTTACAACGGAGCCGTCAACGTCATCAGACATATGGTTGATGGACCCGGCTTGTAGCTATCATATGTGTCCCAACGGGGATTGGTTTGTGGACTTTCAAGAAGGAGAATATGGAGTCGTCCAAACAGCGGATAACAACCCTCTTACCTCATATGGAATTGGTTCAATACGATTGAGGAACCATGATGGAATGATCAGAACATTAAAAGATGTTCGATATGTACCGAGTTTGAAGAAAAATCTCATCTCTGTGGGAGCCCTGGAATCAAAAGGGTTCAAAATTGTTGCAGAAAATGGTGTGATGAGAGTATGCTCCGGTGCACTAGTGGTAATGAAGGCCGATCGGAAGAACAATAACATGTACCGTTATCTCGGTAGTACATTTATTGGGACAGCGACAGTGACGTCCAGTAACAACAAAGAGGCAGAAGCAACCATAGACTCTAACACTGATGTAAAAGCAATAAACACATAAATTCAAGATAACGGGGTGGTAATTCCCGTGACGACGGGTCGGTCGTCACAGTGTCAAAGGAAACAGACAAGGGTTAAATTTGATACAACAATCCATAATACTAAAGGCATTTTGGATTATGTACATTCTGATGTTTGGGGTCCTTCCAAAACACCTTCATTGGGTGGGAAGCACTATTTTGTGACCTTTGTTGATGATTTTTCCCGAAGAGTATGGGTGTATGCAATGAAGAGCAAAGATGAAGTGCTGGGAATTTTTCTCAAATGGAAGACGATGGTGGAGAATCAAACGGGCGGGAGGATCAAGTGTATTCGCACAGACAATGGAGGTGAATACAAAAATGATCATTTCAATAAGATCTGTGAAAATGATGGCATCGTCAGACACTTCACTGTGAGACATACACCACAACAGAATGGAGTGGCAGAACGCATGAACCGGACCTTGCTGGAGAAGGTACGGTGTATGTTGTCCAATGCTGGCTTGGGCAAAGAATTTTGGGCTGAGGCAATTACATATGCATGCCACCTTATTAATCGCTTACCATCTGCTGCTATTGATGGCAAGACACCATTTGAAAAATGGTATGGAAAGCCTGTTGTAGATTATGACTCTTTGCACGTATTTGGCTCAACTGCATATTATCATGTGACGGAGTCAAAATTGGATCCAAGGGCAAAGAAGGCTATTTTTATAGGGATTACTTCTGGAGTCAAAGGACATCGCTTATGGTGTCCTATGACAAAGAAAGTAATATTCAGCAGGGATGTTACCTTCGATGAATCATCCATGGTAAACAAGGTAACAAATGAAGATACCAAACAAGATGATGGTGCTTCTAAGCAGGTGGAGTTTGAGGGAAAATTTATTTTTCCTACACAGAAGTAGGGGAGGAAACAAATGAAGATTATCCTCTGGAAGGATAGCCAGTAGAGGAGATTCCAACTCAGGAACCTCAACAACAACTTGAATCAATAGCAACTAGCAGGCCAAAAAGGAAAGTAACGAAACCTGTTCGTCTCATAGAGACAGTTGCTTGTGCAACCGCAATTGCAGCTGATGATGTTCCCACCACTTATAAAGATGCAGTCCAAAGTTCAGAAGAAGATAAGTGGAGGATTGCCATGAATGATGAATTACGGTCCCTTCATCAGAATCATACATGGAGATTGGCCAATCTCCCGAAGGGAAAGAAAGCAATTGGGTGCAAATGGGTATTTGCAAAGAAGGAAGGGTTTCCTAACCAAGTAGATGTTCGCTACAAAGCAAGATTGGTGGCCAAAGGATATGCTCAAAAGGAGGAAATTGATTACAATGAAGTATTTTCTCCAGTTGTAAAACATTCCTCCATTCGAATTATGTTGGCTTTGGTAGCACAATTGGATTTGGAACTAGTTCAGATGGATGTAAAAGCTGCGTTTTTACATGGAAACTTGGAGGAGGAAATCTACATGACTCAGCCAGAAGGATTCAAAGTTGTTGGTAAGGAAAATATGGTGTGCAAACTTGAAAAATCATTGTACGGGTTGAAACAATCTTCTAGACAATGGTACAAGCGATTTGACAAGTTTATGTTGCAGCAAGGGTACAAGAGAAGCAAATACGATCATTGTGTGTATTTGCGCAGGCTTAAAAATGGTTCCTTTATATATCTTCTCCTATATGTTGATGATATGTTGATAGCTTCCAAGAATTCGGAAGAAATTGATAAGTTTAAGATTCAACTGAAGAAGGAGTTCGAGATGAAGGATCCGGGTGAGGCGAAGAAAATTCTTGGCATGGAGATAATAAGAGATAGACATTCAAGGAAACTCTGTTTATCTCAGAAAGAATATTTGAAGAGAGTACTACAACGTTTTGGCATAGATGACAAAACTAAGCCGGTTAGTACTCCACTTGCTCCCCATTTTAAGCTAAGTACTACTATGTCGCCATTGGATGAAGCTGAACAAGAGTATATGTCAAAGGTACCATACGCAAATGCTGTTGGTAGCTTGATGTATGCAATGGTATGTACGAGACTTGACATTTCACAAGCTGTTGGAGTTATTAGCAGATATATGCATAATCCGGGAAAGGAGCATTGGCAAGTTGTGAAGTGGATTCTACGGTATATTCATAATACTGTAGATGTCGGGTTAGTTTTTGAGCAGGAAGGCAATCAGTCTGTAGTTGGATATTGTGACTCGGATTTTGCGGGTGATCTGGACAAACGAAGATCAACTACTGGTTATGTGTTTACTTTTGCAAAGGCACCAGTTAGTTGGAAGTCTACTTTGCAGTCAACAATTGCTTTGTCTACAACAGATGCAGAGTACATGGCTATTACAGAGGCTGTGAAGGAGGCAATTTGGCTTCAAGGATTGCTAAAAGAGCTTGGTGTTGAACAAAAAGGTATCACAATTTTTGTGATAGTCAAAGTGCTATTCAATTAGCGAAGAACCAAGTTTATCATGCAAGGACGAAGCACATTGATGTTCGGTATCATTTCATACGAGAAATCATAGAAGAAGGTGGAGTCACGGTGAAGAAAATTCATACTACGGAGAATCCTGCTGATATGCTAACAAAGGTGGTGACTGCGATCAAGTTTCAACATTGTTTGGATTTGATCAACATTGTTGAACACTGAAGATTGAAGATGAAGACACAACCAAAATTTGTTATAGAGAGAATATTGAAGATGTAGAATTTTTTGTCAAGGTGGAGATTTGTTGAAGTTTGACAAAAACTTCATCCCACATCGGTTGGGAAGTGAATTTGGGGGGATTTTCCCCTATAAAAGAAGGCCTAATGTTTAGGATTTAAATACACCTCTCATTTGCCTTCTTATCTTCTTAAGGCATTTGTATCTTCTCTCTTTAGTATTATTTCACTTGTATTTGGAGTGGAATAAAATATTGGTTATGTCCGAGGAGTAGGCAAAATTAGCCGAACCTCGTAAATTTTAGTGTTCTTTATATTGTTGCTTTATTGTCTTATTTATTATTTGGTGGCTGCCATAATTTTTGGTATAGTAGTTGTGACTCATTCACACTATATACATTTGGCTTCCGCAACATATATGAGGTAATAAAAGTGAAACTTGAGTAGAGACGGAAAAATCGTGATCGTTTTGATATGGTGTTATTCGACTAAATTTTATGATTGGGGTTTGTTGTGTTCGTATTTGTATTTAAGTTGGAAGCTTTGTTTCGAATTTGAGAGGAGATTTGGGGTAGTTTGATTTAAAATGAAGATGCAAATCTGCAAAACGCTTGTTGAAACAACTCAGAAAAAGTATGCCAATCTAGTAGACGTTGATGATCAATTTAATAGATAGGTAGATAAAATATAACATCAACTCTATCGACCTGGTAGAGAAATCTCTAAAGAGCAGAAGTATGACAATTCGGTAGATTTCAATCAACAACTTAGTAGATATATTAAGTAATAATAACATCAACTCTACCCGATTAGTATAAAAATCCTGAAGAGCAAAATTATGACAATCCGGTAGACTTTGATGAACAATTTAATTCGCTAGAGAAATCCGGGAAGAGCTTGCAAATTTTGAGGATATTCTGCTAAGAACACCCCCAAAAAGTCTTTTTGTGTCAATCACCCACATACACATCCTCAAATAGCCAAAAATTGCCAACCAACTCCTTTGACTGCGAGTCATCAAAAGGATGAATGACCACTTGTGGAGCAAAGCGATAGAAATTGGTTGGAGTTTTGTTTTGGTTATAAGAAGTGCTTCTTTGCTCGTTTTGCAGCGCCTCAACTCGAGTTTCCGTTGTAGGATTGAATGAGGTGACAAGAGCTGAAGCCAACGTCCCTTGCTACGTCCCATAATATAATTTTATATATTGATATTTAATATACCAAAAATATACATAATTTATAAATAATCAATGTATATATTTTTTTGTATATTCGACTAGCGATGTAATTATTTTTAGCCGACAAGCCAAATATGTTACAAAAGGATAAATGTGAATTATTGAAAGTAAAAAG
>JASVEL010003663.1:0-116376 GCA_032618575.1 Nicotiana noctiflora | reverse complement strand
TAGCCAATCGGCTAGTGAGGTTAGATATTTCGGAGCCCAGCCGGGTATTGGCTTGTGTTGTATCTCGGTCATCTCTATATGATCGTATTCGTGAGCGCCAGTATGATGATCCACATTTCGTTGTCCTTAGGGACAGAGTTCAGCATGATGATGCTAGAGATGTCACCATTGACAGTGACGGCGTATTGAGGATGCAGGGCCGGATATGTGTGCCCAATGTTGATGGCCTTCGTGAGTTGATTCTGGAGGAGGCCCAAAGCTCGCGGTATTCTATCCATCCAGGAGCCGCTAAGATGTATCAAGATTTGAAACAACACTATTGGTGGAGAAAGATGAAAATGGACATTGTCGGACATGTAGCACGGTGCCTCAACTGTCAGCAGGTTAAGTACGAGCATCAGAGGCCCGGTGGTGTATTTCAGCGCATTGTTATTCCTGAGTGGAAATGGGAGAGGATCACTATGGACTTTGTTACTGGACTCCCTCGGACGGCGAGGAAGTTTGATTCTGTATGGGTGATTGTGGATAGACTGACCAAGTCAGCTCACTTCATTCCAGTTAGTACTACCTACTCATCGGAGCGATTGACAATGATCTTTATTCGAGAGATTGTTCGGTTGCATGGAGTTCCGGTGTCTATCATATCCGACAGGGGTACTCAGTTCACTTCTCAGTTTTGGAGAGCATTTCAGCGAGAGATGGGTACGCGGGTTGAGTTGAGTACAGCATTTCACCCCCAGACAGACGGACAGTCTGAGCGCACTATTCGGATCTTGGAGGATATGTTGCGAGCTTGTGTGATTGATTTTGGTGGTTCGTGGGATGAGTTCCTACCACTTGCCGAGTTTGCCTACAACAACAGTTATCAGTCGAGTATTCAGATGGCCCCGTATGAGGCATTGTATGGCAGGCGGTGTAGATCCCCCGTGGGATGGTTTGAGCCTCGTGAGGTTAGATTGATAGGGACCGAGTTAGTCCAGGATGCTCTGGATAGAGCAAAGTTGATCCAGGAGAGGCTTCGTACAGCACAGTCTCGTCAGAAGAGTTATGCGGACCGTAGAGTTCGAGAGTTGTCTTTCATGGTTGGTGACAGAGTATTGTTGAAGATTTCACCTATGAAGGGTGTCATGAGGTTTGGGAAGAAAGGGAAGTTGAGTCCCGGGTACATTGGTCCTTTTGAGATACTTAGGAGAGTTGGAGAGGTGGCATATGAGTTGGCCTTGCCGCCCAGCTTATCCAGCGTTCATCCAGTATTCCATGTGTCTATGCTCCGGAAGTACATTGGAGATCCGTCTCATGTATTAGATTTCAGCACCATTCGGCTTGATGGTGATCTATCCTATGATGTGGAGCCTATTGCCATTTTGGGGCGGCAGGTGAGAAAATTAAGGTCTAAGGAGATTGCATCAATTAAGGTTCAGTGGAGAGGTCGACCCGTGGAGGAGGCCACTTGGGAGATCGAGCGGGAGATGCGGAGCAGATATCCTCACTTGTTTGAGACTTCAGGTATGTTTCTTGACCCGCTCGAGGACGAGCGTTTGCTTAAGAGGGGAGAATGTGACGACCCGGCCCGTCGTCACGGGAATTACCACCCCGTTATGTTGAAATTGTATGTTTTATGCTTTTATATCAGTGCTAAAGTCTATCGGGTGAGTTAGGAGTGAATTGGATTGAAAATGAGGCATATAGCCTTTGTGAAGGAAACTCGAATAAGGAAAGTCAACCCGGAGTTGACTATTTGGTTAGAGGGCTCGGAATCGGATTCTGATGATTCGGTTAGTTCCGGGAGGTGATTTGTGACTTAGGGGAGCGATCGGAATTTAATTTGGAGGCCCGGTGTAGAAATAGGCTTGAATTGGCTAAGGTTGAATTTTGGCGAAATCCGAACGGTAGGTGAGATTTTGATCCGGGGGTCGGAATGGAATTCCGACAGTTGCAGTAGCTTCATTAGGTGATTTTGGATGTGCCTGCAAAATTTCAGGTCATTCGGACGTCGTTTGGTCGGGTTTTTGATTGAATGTGTAATTCGGAATGTTTTAAGGAATTTAGGCTTAAATTTGATGTGAATTATGGGTTTTGGTGTTATTAGACGTGTTTTGAGGATTGGAGCAAGTTCGAATAAGGTGTTAAGATGTGTTGGTGTGTTTGGATGAGGTCCCGGGGGCCTCGGGGTGTTTTCGGATGGTTAAACGGAAGCAAATCATGGAAATTGCAGGTTGGGATCCTGTTTCTGTTGTTTCCGCTCCTGCGGAATTACGGGCGCAGGAGCGAGTCCGCAGAAGCGGACGAGGGGCGCAGGGGCGCTTGGCTCCGCAGAAGCGGACTCCTTTCCGCCGAAGCGGCATCGCTGGTGCGAGCCAGTGATCGCAGAAGCGGACGAGAAGAAAAGGGGAATGGTCCGCAGAAGCGGACATTTGACCGCCTGGGCGAGTCCGCAGGAGCGGACCCCGGAGCGCAGAAGCGGATGTTTCCGCAGAAGCGGAAGTTCCATCGCTGAAGCGGGCGCGCTTAAGTGGCCCTTTGCTCGCAGAAGCGGAATTGGCCGGCTAGGCCTGGAACCGCTGAAACGACCCTTTGGTCGCGGATACGGGCTCGTAGGAGCGGAAATTCTTCCGCAGAAGCGAAAATCGCTGTAAGTTAAGTGTATCAGAAGTTAGAAAAATTTCAGAACATTTCACACATTTGGGTCTCGGCTTTAGAGGCGATTTGGGCGATTTTGAAGAGAAACTCAAGGGAAATCATCAGGTAATCAACTATGGACTTAAACTATGATTAGTATTGATAATATTATGCAATTATATCATGAAAATGGAGGAATTTGGGGTGATTTATGGAGGATTTAGTCCTAGGCTTGAACTTTAGAAAATCAAGGTTTCGAATGGGCAAATGGAGTCCGAATTTGGTAAAATTGATATGCTTAGACTCGTATCGAGATGAGGGTTCCGAATATGTGACTTTTGTAATTTTTCGACAAGCGTACCGAAAGTCGGGTTTTGACAACTTTGGGAATTTTGATGTAAATCGAGTTGTATTGATTGGGTGTCGTCCCATTGGCCTAATTTGTTGTATTTCTACTGTATTTGATCAGATTCTACGCGTGCGGAGCTTGATTCTCGTGGCAAGGGCATTGCGGAGTAGTCGTCGCGCCGTATCGAGGTGAGTAATAGATGTGGGTGATGACCAGCGGGTTCGAAACCCCGGTATACCACTTTGTGACGCTGTATAGCGGCGAGACACGCACACTCTCGAGAGTGCGGGGTCGATCATGAACTGGAGACTATATATTAGTCCGACCTGTTGATACTGTATTATTGGCTATTCTCGAGCCGTTGAACCCCCTTCTTGGGCGGTTGAGTATACTTGTGGGCCGTGAGCCAGTTATTGGATCCCGCGAGGATCGTTATCATTGTCTTATTATATAGACATGCTAGTTTACTACTAGTCCGCAACTATTTCTGTTATTATGCTAATTCCAATCTCTGGAACTTGATATTACTGTTTTCCAACTGAAAAATGATAAAAGAGTTTTCAAAAACTACTTTTGAGCCTGCGAGGCTGTATCTGCATATTAGCTGACTAGTAGTGGATCGGGCTGCGCGCCGCAGCGAGATATATGTTGGATCGGACCGCACGCCGCAGGAATATCTCTATGAGATGTGCTTGGGCTGTAGGAGCCCCTCCGGAGTCTGAACCCCCACAGTGAGCACGGGTACCCAAAATTGGAGTCGGGCTACGCGCCGTAGCGGTCATATCATGCATTGCATTGCATTTAGCTACATCTCCTAGCTGTTATGCTATTTATTGGTATTTGTTGGTACAGGTACAGTGAAGATTGATTCTATGATAGGGTAGCTGATTATAGCTTTACATAGTGCTTTATTGCGGATTTCTTATATGCGCTGTCTTACCCTTGTTTATTACCACTGAGTCTGGCAGTACTCATTTTACTCCTGCACCTTGTGTGCAGATCCAGGTACCTCTCAGCAGTGATCCAGTAGCTGTGCGAGGCGACATCTGTGGGATATACGAGGTAGCTGCAGAGTCCGCAGGACCCGATATTCCTTCCTACTGTCCTTTGATTTTGTATTGATATTTCTTTCCGCACTTGGTATCTTGTAAACCTTTATACACTCATGTTCAGTAGAGGCTCATGACTCTTGACCCTTGGTCTATGGGAGTTGATGTATTATGGGACTCGGTCTCCCCGCTGTTGGTATAAGTATTACTATTGTTTCATATTTTGAAATGCTTAAATGGGTTAAAGAGAGCTTCTAGCTCCGTTGTTGATATTGATTGGTCGGGCTGGCTTAGCAATGTGCTGGGCGCCATCACGACCGGATTTGGGGTCGTGACAAGTTGGTACCTCCCTTGAATCTCCCCGGAGCTCCTCGAATATCCCAAAAAGGGTCGCCGGAAACCTAACTCCGACGACTCGGAACTTCAACCCCAATCAAGATCTGACCTTTACCCTCTCCCAAACACCCCAGTCCAAACAAAAAACCCTAAAGACTTCACCTTGAAGTCTAAAACAAAAAGTCAGAAAGAAAAATGAGAAAAATGGAAGAAAAAAGAAATAAGGAGTCTTGGTACACATGAATTCACACTTTGTCTCATAAAATTGGATAATGTGAGTTAATTGACTGAGATCCAACCATATCAATTGCTTCCTCTGAGTTTTGGTTGATTAATGCATTTTATTTTATCTTATGTGCCTTTGTATGCAATCCATGTTGAAAATAACTGAGTTTTAGTAGTTCTTGTTAAATATGAGTGTTTGATTAACATTGATTAAACTTTTACTCTTGTCTGTTTCTTTGATTACATGTGTTCATCTCCTATATCTTGCCGTTGTTTCTTTGAGCCTATTAGTGCTAGGGTTTCTGTTTGCTATTTTTCTTGTTCTATCTATCATGATTTCTTTCATCAGAGTTCAAAGATCTTGTCTGTTCTCTGTTATTTCTGATTTGGGGTTTTTAATTCATGACTGTTGATTTTTGTTTATCTCTCATTCTCTTATATGTTTAGTAAGTCAAAAGTGGCTTTGAGTCTCTTCTTCTCTTCATTATTGATTAAGTCATATAGTTTTGATTTGTTTTGATTCTTATAGCATAATTTCTCTTTTATTGTCTTGCATACTCTGTCATCTTTTCTTTCTTCATATTGAGTCTCTTCTGTGCATTTTTCACTTTTGTCTATAAGTGTCTTTGTCTGGTCTTCAAATGCCTCATCTCTAGAAGTGAATGTCATGATTTAGCTGTTTTTATGTTTTCACTGTTTTCCCTCTCAACATGATTCTAAGATTAGTCATTAGACTTTCATGCCTGTTTAAGAACTACTGTGTCATGAACCTTGGTGATTCTGAAGTTTTTCAAACTGTCATATGACTTGAACTGGTAGTAATTAGGTCTGAATTGACATGAGTTCTTACTTTGTCTCATAAAATTGGATAATGTGAATTAATTAACTGAGATTCAACCATATCAATTGCCTTTTCTGAGTTTTGGTTGATTAATGCATCTTGTTTGATCTTATGTGCCTTTGTATGCAATCCATGTTGAAAATGACTGAGTTTTAGTAATTCTTGTTGAATATGAGTGTTTGATTAACATTGATTAAACCTTAGGGGATTGGTTATAGTTGTTAGAGTTAGATCCCATGAAAATGGCTAGTTTTAAATAGACTTAAAACTAAAAATGAACAAAAATAGGCTATTAGGTAATAATTGACCAAAGAGTGGTCAACTTTGCAAAGTTGATCAACTCTATAAGGTCCAAACACACTAGTCCACCTCAAAAGGGGCTAGTTGTGCAAAACTGGTTGAGCTTGCAAATGCAGGCTCACCAAGGCTCATTTGAGCCCTGAAATCTCAGGTGGCTAGGTCTGCAAAGACCTTAGCCCAGCCTGTGATCAGTCAAAAGGCTAGATTATGCAAAGATTGGCTAAGTCTGCAATACCAGACTTGCCCAGGCTCATTTTGAGCCCTGAACCACAAATGGCCAAGCCTGCAAAGGTTTTGGGCCCAATTGTGTTCAGCAAATGGGTTCAATTACCCAAGCCAAGTATCAACTTGAGACTGGCTAAGTTTTAAATAGTTTAAATACATTAATAAAGCAGGCTAGTCCTGCAATTAGTTTTAAAAGGAATTAAATAGGTCAATTATGCAAAAATTGGCTAAGTCTGCAATACCAGACTTGCCCAGGCTCATTTTTGAGCCCTGAACCACCAATTGCCAAGCTTGCAAAGGCTTTGGGCCCAATTGTGTTCAGCAAATGGGTTTAATTACCCAAGCCAAGTCTCAACTTGAGACTGGCTAAAATTTAATTAGTTTAAATGCAATAATAAAGCAGGCTGGTCCTGCAATTAGTTTTAAAATGAAATAAAAGTACTTAATTGACAGAAAATGAAACAAAATTGGTTAATTTTGAAATAGTTCTTCAAGATAAAACTGGCCAGTCCTTAAATACCAATGCAAGGACTGGCCATAGGTTAAATGATATAAAATCATAAAACATACAATTTCAACATAACGGGGTGGTAATTCCTGTGACGATGGGCCGGGTCGTCACATAAATAGTTTGAACTATGTGGGGTTAAGGGAGTCATTTGTACCCCTGATTTCTGCAATTTTGCAGAAGTTAAAGGTTATAATGGTCTCCCTAAAAAGGCAAATCTGTAAAAATCTTTAACCCCCAAGGTTATATTAGTAAAAGGCCCCAAAAGGGAATCTTTAGAACCTTCCAGCACATGCTGGAAGGGTTTTTGATAACAGATTTTGGGGGCTTAAGTGCAAGTTTTATAATTTTAAGAGGGGAGAAGTGGGATTTAATCCCAAACTTTCTCCCCAAGTCATCAGCCCTTCCCACACCTATAAATACTCCTGAAAAGAGTGAATTAAGGGCTGGCTTTTGAAAGAAAAGTTCAGAGATAATAGCATTAATATAGCAATAGTCTTTTTCTAGGCATTTTTTGAGTGAAAGCACTTGATATACAACTGTTTTCGTGGTTTTCTGTTTGAGATTTGCTTGGACTCTCATTTTTGCTGTTGTTGTGGTCTTCTATTTGGCTGATATTCAAATCATCATTGTTGCATTACTGTTTGAGTCACTGCTATTGCTTATCTGCTTAAATCCCCTTAGACTCATCGGTTTTCTTATTGATCCAGGTACACTTCTCTTACAATTGAAGCTGTATTGATGAATTGGATGAAATAAAAATGAAGATTCATTTTAAGTTTTCGTGTTAATGATTGTGTACTGTTAGCTTAATAGCTGTGATGTAAGTTTGAATTTGTAGTTTATTTGTATTGTAATGGGTAGTAGTAGAGAAATAGAACGAGATATTGTAATAGCTAGTGATGAAGTAGCAGTGTAGTGTAGTTAGTATATTTCACCTAGTTTAATAGGTAAAACTCTAAAACATAAGCTAACTAATCTCAATCACAAAGCACTAATTGATTATCATAGTAGCATTTCGTAAACCAAAACCACGCAGTCAATCACTTATCATGAAGTCGTACTTAAACAATACGTAAGATCTGAAGAGGATAATGGTAGATCAATCTGTAATTGTCTCACCATTAAGGTTTAATGACTTTGCACTGGGGCTAATAACTATGTAAGGATCCAAGTAATAGTAAAATCAGTAGTTTAACCATACTTAAGTCAGGGAATCACTAGAATCAAAGTACTGGGGTTGGTTGATTAATTGATTAAATTGTGTAATATTAGTATGTATTTGCAATGATAAGGGGGCTTAGCTCGTAACCAGATCAGTGATAATCTCAACCCTGTGTGTAACTTGCCTTAGCCTCAGATAATCAGTAGGTAATTAGTTTAATTGTTCTTCAAGCATCTTATATGATCAAATCGCTTTCTCAGAACTAGTAAGTAATTCGTTTATTAGTGCAAGTTCGTTGCTAAAGACCAAAAAACAGAAACAGTCTTTTAGTTCTCATGTACAATAGATAGTTTATTCAGAGTCAACATTGACAATTTGTATCATGATTTTTCTCTTTTGATGAATAAAAATGCAATGCTTAATTCTGTATGATTGTTCTGTTTAAGTTTCCATGTTTCTGTTCTTATTACCATTGTTCCTGTCTAATTTGGGCCCAATAAACGTCATGGGCCTGAACCATTACGCAAGGCTAACTGGCTTGATGAGCAGAAGCTCAAAAATGACTTGGGCCTTTAAGGCCTGGGCAGGTTTACTGTCAACCTGAATAATAGAGTGAAGACCTGGGCCCAATGAAGAAAAGATAAGGGCTGCCTGGGTTTAATAATAGCTGAAACGTGATTAAGGAAAAAACATATGTATAGAAAATATAGTTGAATAAATAGGATTGGACTTTTAACAAATAATTGGGACGAGCCTCGCACGATATTAAACAAGCGGGGCCCCCTTTAGTAACAAGATAACATAATTAGATCCGGGAAGACTAATAGTAAATTCCATAGTCTTACCCAAAATAATTCCAAGCCGATAGACCGTTTAGGGCACGATTTAATATACTTTCCTACGAACGAGTGTGCACCTGGTGCAACTCAAATCCTAAATCCCGGCAAAGCTGAAATATACCAAAAGTCACAGGCGTACTGGTTGCGGTGTGACTCGAGGCGTGTTTTCGCGATGTCGCAATTCTATAAAATATTTAAGTAAAAGCACATATATGTTGTTAAAATCTGTAATGAGTCAAACAAGAGTCAAGAACGACGATTGAGCAACCGTGCTAAAACCACGGAACCCGGGAATGCCTAACACCTTCTCCCGGGTTAACAGAGTTCCTTATCCAGATCTTTGTTTCGCGGACATTAATAAAAGAGTCAATTTCCTCGGATTCGGGATTAACCGGTGACTTGGGACACCATTATTATCTCAAGTGGCGACTCTGATAATTCAAAACAAAATCCCGAACCGATTGTCCTTTAAGTGGAAAAACTCCTTCCTCTATGCTATTATATCCGTCTCGGGTATTTGAACATCGAGGTATACCCTATAAGCACATATTGGAATTTGGAAAAACGTAAAACAAGAAAGTTGTACCCTTCGAATTTCTTTCCAACCATATATTGTGGAGCCAAGACGGATTTCTAAGCAAAAACTTATGTCCAATTTACTAGACAGTGCGCAATATGCTTCCTCGAGTCTTCATTTGTTCTCAACTATCAAATTTGACCCCCGAACAAGATCCTGGCTTAATTCCTTGAGATTTTACTCAGACTTCAAAGCTCTGAATCACATAAATGCATTCCATAACATCTGTATAGCTTGGAATCACACCTACAAGGCATAAAATACACAATTAGTACAAAACGCTAGTGATTAAAGCTCAAACTCAATTAAAGTGCAGTAAAATCGAGTAATAAATGACTAAAATACATAATTATAGCCTATCATCAGCACCCCACACTTAATCCATTGCTCGTCCTCGAGCAATCAAACTACAACTTTTGTTTTTTATATACACGACCTTTTTAAACGATTCTCCTAACGCAACACATCAAGAGTATTTAAAACAGACTAAGCACAAAAGCGTAACATCTTCACCTCAAAATTTTACTCACAAGTGCCACGCATTATTCACAACTCATCGTCTTACTCTAACCTAGAGGTCCCTAACATTACCTTTCATTCATGAATCAAGTGCCCTCACAACACAAGAGAGTAGTATCAAAGAATTTTTTTCCACAACAGTCCAACTATTTTTTTTTTCAAGTGGCTCTTCCTTTTTTTTTTCTCAAAACAATGCACATTTATTCTTCTTTAATTAGTTCCACTCAAAAGCCAAACCAACCACCCCACACTTTAACTTTTGCAAAGTTCATAACATTCAAGTACTCATGAGAGGTAAAAGGTTGGAATAGATGGTTAATTCAAAACAAATGGGTAAGGCTTGTAATGTGGTTGCCAAAGAAACAGGATTACATGCTCAAAGGGGTTAACTACGATACATAATAATTAGGTGGGTAAAATATGTATATATGGATCAACAAGAAATGCCTATATCACTTTCAAGACTGAACAAAACTACTATTTCGCTTTACAAACACACGGCGCAAGTTCTAGGCATCAAATGCAATGCAATGACTAATGCAAAACCTTACACACACATGGCACATAACTCACTCAGGATTGGATTCATAGAAACTCTAGTCAAAGTAGTTAAGCAAAGTTAATATAATACAATTTAAGGTACTTCTACAAAAGTCAAAAATTGAGCATAAGCGTCACAACCAAAGTACTCACTATTATCAAGGCATAACCAAGTCAAGAGATATTACTTACATTCACAGCACAACACAATGGCTCTTACTTCCTAAAAAAAAAAACTAACTACACCTGGTTCAAATAAAACCCTTGAAAAAGAAATGTGGCCCAAAGAAAAACCAAGGAAGAATTACTAGACTACCTACTACCTAAAACAAAACAAGAAAAATCTTTTTGGTATTTTATTTAGACTTACTTCCCTCAAGAAAACTATCTAGAAGATCCGTCATCAGGAAAAGTCCAATCTTTAAAAAAAACATAGCTAAAGTAACATGAAAAATCACCAGACAATCTCCTCACCTAACACTTAAAGTTATGTATTATCCCCAATGCACATCCATACATACAAGAGGGTAAAAAAACTCCATGATAGGCCAAAGGCCGAAGCACTAGCAGTTCATGGGGTACTCTGACTTCTCCCAGCTTGGTCCTTCATGCGGGTACCTCACACTTAGTTCCAACCATTTTATTTGTTGCTTCATCATTCCAATACATTTGCTTTCCATGCTCCTGAAAAATAAAAAAATTGACACTACAAAAATAATATAATTAAAAAATAAAAGAAATCAATAAAGTTGGGTTGTCTCGCAACAAAAGCTTGATTTACCTTCGCGGCACGACGTGAATCACTTTCTGACTCCACTTTGAACTTATGAATCGGACCCCAAGTTTTGATTCTGCTCTATGATCATGCTCCTGGGTGGTGGAACAAATCTGGCTGACCCAATAAAATAATGTAGTATTATGCACTTGTTGACCTTTAGATGAGGTGTGTAATCCCGATTTCCTGGCAAGAAGAATTTCAGAATGTAAGCACTTTGTTCCTCATTCCTCGACTCCCCAAATGGCTCAGACGACTCTATTTCCATATCATCCTCTAAACACAATGTGGAAAAATGCTTGGAGTGAGGACCAATGCCCTCAACTGCATGAATATTAGGACAGTCGACATTCTCAACACTAATGACAATAGAGTCAACAAAATATGTATCCTCAATATCCTTGGTTGACTCTAGTATCTCTTCTATAACATCGACATCCTCAAAATCTAGTGCGATTAATTGTTGGTGTTCTACTATAGCCTCCTCCTCTAGCTCATTAATTTTTATATCTAATTCATGCTCTTCTTGGATACTATCACTACAACAAATTTGGTCTAAGACCACACCAGTTCTAGACAACACCTAAAAAGCGTGGCCAAATATGTATGTGGCAACGCTTTCTAGGGGGTGATCTTTGCTAAGAGCTTTTGGCTACAATTTTTAGGAAACACTTGTAAAGTGTTCGCTTTGGTAGTATATACTACATTTTTTAAGTATTGCCAAATTATAAAATTAATAGCAACGATTATCCATATGTAATGCAACGCTTTGGGAGCGTGACTGCTAATATTTGTAGAAGCAACTCAATATAAGCGTGCCCTAAATATTTTCTAAAAATTCCCGCTATAATTTCCCCCTAAAATTTTTACTGAAAAATTATGCCCTAAAATATTCGCTAAAACTTGTCTCTCATGTTCACAAGAAAATCTCCTTTTTTTCTTCCTTAAAATTCTATAATCAAAGTTGAGGGCTCTTCTCGTATCTTTTAGTAGATTGATTGAAGCAAAGTAGAAGTTCAATTAAATCTATTGGGTTATGTGAAAATCGCTTATGGGGATGCTAAACTTTGTCTCGGTTATGTGCCATCCGATACAATTGGAAATCTCATTGTTTAGGGTTTACTATCATTTATCAAAACTTGGATAAGTTCACTGCTAATTTTGAAATTAGGCTCTATTATTTTGTGATGGGAGGTTATTATTCTTGAAGGGTGAATGCTCTTCTTCTGTCATACAGTATTTGCTCTTTAGAGCAGGTTGAAATAATTGGGGATTTCATTGTTTAGGGCTTACGGGCGCATCCCAAAACTTGGGGTAAGACGACTGCTAATTTTGAAGTTAAGCACTATTAATTCGTGATGGATGTTATCATTCTTGAAAGGTGAATACTCTCTTTTATCATACGACTAACACTTACAATATCTTATTTTTTATCTTACATTTTTTGCTTTAGAAACCTGCGAATATGATAATTTTATTAGATGATGAGTTCATATTATTTTTATGTGTATTTGAATGTTGACGATGTCTGCATTTTTGTGCCTATTCTCTAGGCGGTGCAAGTAATGTATTGTTGATTGGGGAGTATTCATCTGATACACTCGTCTATTGGTAAAGTGTAACTGTTAATATCCACTTCCAGTGTGTAGTTGTTCAATACCAAAAAAATTATTCATTTCCAATGAATTATTATCAAATAACTATTTATCGGTTCTAAGGGGCAAAGGTCACAATATAGATGTATGTATGTATGTGGAGGATTGTTGCTGAGTTGCTAATATCCTTGATGTTTAAAAAAGAAGAAAAATTAAGATTAGTAACTTTTTACCGCGTGATCTATTCTTTTGATATAAATTTTTTATGGCTCTTCCTTCTTAGTTTTCTGGTATAGAGATTTATTTAGCTTTGTATGATTCAAATGAATTTTGGGCTTGAAATAACTATGATATTTTATGCATATGTTGAAGTATGCTTTGAGTTGTTATTACAGTGTCCTTTTTGTGTGTTTTGTGGAGTATATATGCTAATATATTTGAAGATTTGGTTAGGTCCTATGCTTATTTAACTCGGTATAAAGAATCTGTTGGGTTAAAAATATTTGGTTAGGTCCTATGCTAAAATATTTGAAGATTTGGTTAATTTCTATGCAGTAATTGAAAATCATAAAATTCCATCGGAAGTTCTGGTAGTCGTATCCATAGAGCAGCATACGTTAGTTGAGCTGCGGACGCAATAAACTTAGGCTCCCAACAACGAACAGGAATGAAGTTGTTTAGTATAAATTAGGACCCTTCATGTAAAGCTTTACACAAATTTTCCTTATAACGAAATTTAATAAGGAAAAAATTGCATCCCAAGTCTATAAGATGAATTTCTTCAGATGGCTTCCATAGGGTTGTTAGTTTAATTTTTAGCAGCTGGTGTCCAACATTTGCTTGATCAGTGAATCTTGTTAATGATCTTGGAGTAAAATTATCAAGAGGCTAGAAAAATGTATAGATGGATAATTATCCACTTTGAGCTGATCTTTGAACTTAATCATTTGTTGCAATTGTTTTCCTGTTAAATAGTGGCAATCTTCAGACTTCTAGCAGTTTTAACTCCCCAAGGGATACAAGGCAACTCTAGGTTCAAGGCTCCAATAATTCATGCACTTTCGTAGAGGTAATCTCAACCAATTAATCCTAAAAGCTTTTCCTTTTCTATGTTCTGGCGACTTCTTATTGTCCATATATTTGTACTTGAATCATTCCAACGTTAATCATTTTGATCTCGTAACATTTATAAATTTTTCTCTATTATGATAATTTGTTTTGGGTCTTTTGTTATGTATATCTCATACATATTGGACAATTTCGGCATCTTATGAATGTGCTGCCATTATTATTTGAAAGTAATGAGTTCATTCTTCATACTAACTCACATGTGAAACTTGATAATCTTGTGGGCGGGTTTGTGACGACCCAAAGGGTCATCACTTATTAGGCCAACATCTTCTATATTCCTCAGGATCAATCATGATCTAATTCTTGAAAAGGTATTTTTTTGATTGTTTTGGTTATCGTGGCACGCTACACCTATTTTAGGTCAATTTTGGATAGTGTATGAGCTATGTTGCTCGGACTCTCCGAAAATATCATCGGGTGCATGTCGGATCCGCCAAAAGTAGTACATTTTGGAGGAGCCAACACGGTAACGACATAATTTTAGAAAGTCTGCACAACATAGTGTAGGAGCAAATTTGGCTCTTCTTTCTACTTGAGTAAAAGATTAGACACCATTTGTTTAGAATTATATGGACAAGTGCCTAAAATATAGTCTAAAATTCTGAAAAGATTGTTAGCTAGGGAAAACTTGTCAGATAACATGTACTGGTATTATTATCAGCTAACATTGAGATTGGAAAATGATCTAAGTAGAATTGGGAGAAATGAAGATGTAAGCCAACTAGCAATGTAAGAATTTCTAAATTTTTATTTTAAGATAAGTGAATAAAGTTATTTAACAAAAAAGAAAACTAATCAGTTTGAGTTGGGAAATAAAAAGTAAGTTGAATTGAATATGGATGATTAACTAATTGACAATGCAAAAATATAAAGGAATGCTGATGATAAAGCAAATATATAACTGGCGGCAATGCTGATGAATATTTAGTAGTATAGCATATCCCTGTAGTTTGGGTTAGGCTTAACCCCCATATTTTTAGCAGATATATGTTCTTAGTATATTGTTTGGTATTTAAGTTTTTGAGGGAACTCTGTTATGTTCTACTTTGTGGGAATACGCGAGTGTTCTCGAAGAGAAAATCGTGATGGAAAAAGCGTGACTGACTAAGAGGCTTTCACCGAGGTCTATTTTTTACTTCCTATGCAAAATAGCAGTTCGTCCAGCCATCTTCTACTTATCCTTTTTTTATTGGCTTATTTATAAAATGGTATCAGCATTTGAGACGACTCTCTTGGCGATTTAAAAAAAAAAGTAAAAGCAGAATGAAAGACAGTCCTATATTGACAAGGACGATCCGTAGGTTGTGCCACTGGTGACTAAGCATACAAAGAAATTATATCATTTTTATAATAACTAATAACGGCGCAGTATCCAAAATAAGTAATTTTTTCGAATTTCAAGGGAACTCTGTTATGTTGCGCTAACTCTGCACTTGTACACTTTTAATTTCTATCTGATTAATAATTTTATTTTGCATATGTAGGAAAGTTCTGGCGAGCAATCGGAAATAGTGGCCAAAGACAATTTCATCTATGGGAATTTAGTGATGACATTGGACAGTTAAAATATTTGTATTCATGATACTATAGTAGTACGTTTAGATTTGTAAAATTGAAATACTACCATGCCACTTGAAACAATTTGTTTTAAGCATTAATGTAGTACACGAGATTTATTCTCTTTTGAATTATTCTTTTGTTATCTTCTTATAAATTGAGTACTTGAGATTTTCAAACTTAAAATGTGATTATAGGATATATACAAAAATATAATTTATTAACCACAAAAGCATGGCTAGTACGAATACACAAATCAAATATTTTATAGCTTAGAAAAAATTACCACACTTCAAAAGTGTGGCTATAGGGATTGAAATTTTCATGGCCTATATAACAGCAAAAAGCTACACTTGAAAGGCGTAGTCTAAAGAGTAGTTAAAGCCACGCTTTTAATGTGTTGCATAGTACCTGAAAAGCGTAAGCTGATGAGCGTGGCCTTTGTTAGTCTTTAAGCCACACTTTTCAAGCGTTGCTTCTAAAGGAACATTTCCAAAGCGTTGCTTCTAAAGGAACAAGTGAGACTTGCTCAGTTGGTAAGCACCTTCACCTACGACCGTCAGGTCCTGGGTTCGAGTCACCATGGAGGGGAAAGTATTGCCATAGATTGAAAAGTGTGGCCTTTTACTAAATGCTACACTTTCGGATTGTTTAGGCCACACTTTTCGGGTCTGGTTAAAGGCCTAAAATGTTGTAGTGTCCTCTTGCCTTTCTATCCGCAGTAGTAATTTACTCTATTATTCTAAAATGCACTTTAACATATCTTTGAGCTTCTGCTCAATTTGACAGACTCGATCATTTTGTTCTAGCTATTTCGCTGCTAGGTTGTTGGTTTTACTAATGCAATTTTCATAAGTATTTTGACTGAGTTATACCAGTGTTATGGCAATGGACTTATATTCTTCCCATATCCTACATGTCGAGAATCTTTGATTATTTAAGTTTTGGCTGTTAAAAAAATATTGATAATAACTGTTTACTGAGATTATAAATCAGTGTAGAGTTTGTCAAATAACTAAAGCGTGACTCAAATATTTTCAAACTCGAGGGTAGATTCCAAGGAAAACAACACACGAGTTGTTAATTTTTTCACATCTTGAGATAATCATGATGCTTCCTCCTGTTTTGAACGTCACCTGCTGATATGTTGGAGTTCTATTAGTACTAACATAGCTTAATACAGCTAGATAATTTTCTTTATTTTGGAGAAGGAAATAAGCGAACTAGAGGTCTCAATCGACTGGTAATTGAACAAGACGACGATAAAGATGTACGACATTGAGCATTTGATGGATGGTAAAAATCATTCTACAATCCAGCCTTATTTTGAACAGTTGATGGATAATCAGAACTATTTTTCAGACCAGGCACATGATGATCAATCTAAGTTGAAAAGTTTTGTTGGTGGCACTGAAGTTCAACAAAATAATGACGAATCAGGTAACATTTTTCTCTGGAATCATTTTCAAGCAATAATTGTTTGAATACTTTGGTTAATATAACTAGTTCTTCCTTGAACTTTTTTATGTGATGTATATATATAGTAAAATGTAGCTACGTAATTGTTGCTTACATAAGAGGCATCAATTTTCCAGTGGATTGTTTGATTTTCAGCATTCAAACTGCATAATAAGATTTTCATTCAATCTTAACAGAAGAAAGTATACGTAAAATTACATAACTCAATTATGGATATAAAAACTTGACAGAATTTGAATGATAGGAAAAAAAATGGGAATGTAAAGTCTCTTTATTTACATATCTCCCGGTCAGTAGAGGCCGAGCTAGAATTTGAACTTTATGCGTTCGGGATTATAATCCTATAGGTGACTTGGTTCTAAATTAATAATTTGTACATGCATATATATTGGATTTTTTAATGTAAATACAGTATATGAATAAAAGCTACTGTATTTACATTAAAAAATCCAATATATATGCTAAAAACTTGATATACCTGACTTTGAAATTTAATAGCATATGTACTCTTTTGTTACATAGACATCATTAACAATGAGCTCTATGTGGATATACCTATTGTTACAAATGCAAAGACTACAAAGAGGAAATAGGGTTCGACCTTGCATTGCATACATATATATACAAGGACAAACATTAAAATATCATCGACAAATATGTACAAGTTGATAATTTACTTCATTAAAAATTAACATTAAGTGAACCATTTGACAAATGATAAAACCAACCCAAATATTTCAGTGAACTAGTGTTTTCGTCGGCTTTTATATATTGAATCCGTTTTCTACTTATTAATTTGTGTACCAGTAATTCCCTTTCCACAATTCTCTACCATATTTTTAAGGAAGCCACCTTTCTGCCATAAATAGATAAAAATATAAATTACATGTACATTTCATGTTGCATTTACTTATTATTGATTCAAAAAATGTCAATCAATATTGAAACCCATTTTAAAACTTCTTTTAAGATTTAGATACCATTGAAATTCCAATTGTGAACGACCTACAAAACGGAGCATTCATGGGCCATATAGTCAAAGGTGGATCCATGATTTAAATTCTATGGGTTCAACTTTTAAAGTTTTTAACATTGAACCTATTATATTTATCGCTCCCAAACGCACACGCAAATATACGTGGTCGTACAAGTAATAAGATGATAAGTCGAGTGTCGAACCCACATAAACTTATATCAACTACTCACTAACACTCCAATATTGTTATTCCGTCAAGCCCAATTCAAATTCAAGAGTTTAGTTATGCAAATTATAATTTTAAGTAACAACTAAATTATCAAGTGTCGAGTTGATTGTTGTGTATTTAATAGGGACAAATATTCCAGGGTTGTGATTTATTCACCAATTGTATTGTATTTTTAATTAGTTATCCTTTTCATATAATTCACTCATGGTTGTTAATTAATCGATAAATGCTCTTATAGCCTTCCCCCGAAGTACTACTAACTTATTCTCAATAGATTAACATTTATATTCCTATGAAACCAATCTATTAAGAATGCAGTAAAAACACGACATTTTATTAAGCAAGGTGATTAGGTATATTCCTATCCTAACCACAAATCTGCTCCCCTTATGGGTTACGATCATGCTTTCTTCAATTCTTCTCTAATCTAAACATGGCTTTTCCAAGCATAGCATAGATAGTAAATAAAACCCAACTGTTGGTCAAACAATTAAGCAATTAAATATAGAATTAAAGAAACAACCATAGATGAATGAATTATAATCAAGATCAAGTTAATTTTAACCCACAATATTCATGGCTAAATCACAACCCCAAAATAATGGATGTTTGAGCCACTCATGATCATACAAAACTCAACAATAATAGTCTTAAACATACTATAAACAAGCAACTAGAAGAAAGTTTGAAAGAACTCTTTTAATTCTTGCTCCAAGGTAGTATTTTTTTCTTCTCCTTCCTTAGCTCCAAGAGTCTTCAATGGCTTTTTCTCTCCAAAAATGAATAGTATTTTTCCACTCCCCCTCAAAGTTTGATCATCCCCCCAATAATAGAGGTTTGCTTTAATTAAGTTGAGTGGATCCTTTCAATTTTCCAATTTTACCCCTCTATAATGCCTTTCCCGGACAGAAACGTGCGAAGTTCGCGTGTTTCTTCGCGCGTTTGGCACTGGTTCAGCAATTAAATCGCGTGAACTATCGTGCGAAGGTTAAACTTCACGCGTCTGGGAGTGATTCTCTTCCATTTCTTGTCTCGTCTTTGCACGGACTCAATTCCAAGGGGTTGTTTTGGCTCCTGAATCATTCCATAACCTTTTCAAATATATATAGAGGCTCCTTTTTCTGCAAAGTATAAGAATCACAATTCGAATGCCTATTTCTCATCAATCATATATATATTATGTTATTGGAATATAATCAAATGGAAGCATAAATAATGGTTAAAGCACCCAGACTTCGCCTACTATCAACACCCCACACTTAATTCATTACTAGTCCTCGAGCAATCAAATTATACTCACTAAAGATTCCTTCATTCAACCATATCCATTAACGCATTACACCTAGAACAAAGTACACATATTATGCCTAGCAATGAAAAATCATAGCCTCACAATTGATTCTCAAGTGTCATTCAATATTCAAACTTCCTTAACATACTCCACACATAAGTCAAGATTTGCTTTTCTGTCATAAGTCATATGCCCTCGCCATCATGCCAATCATGAAATATTTGTAATATAATCTGCACATTCAAGTCATACACTTACATTTATCAATGAAAGCACTCACTCTCACAATAAAAGTCACATACATGCAATTGGTACCATAAGCTTGCCCTTAATGTAAATCTCTACTAATATAGATTAACTCGACTCAAAATCAATTAGAACTTTTCCATGGTTGTAATGTGGGCTAAAAGACAGGTAGGATACATTTTGGAATAGTGATTCACTCCCCTAAGCACTTTAACACATCACATGTTACTTAAAAATGCCTATATATATATATATATATATATATATATATATATATATATATATATATATATATATATATATATATATCTCATCCAATTTAATTCTTTTTTTTAATCACAAACAATATATCATCCAAATATTCCCTTCTTTTTTAAGCACTCTATTAATTTATACCCACCAGCTGGATCAAAATATCAAATTTATTCATTTAATTTTCGCTAGTGGTGTATAACTGTTACAAAACAAATGCCCTTTCTAACTTTTCGTTGGTTTCACTCAAAATTCACCTCACGCTTAATTCCTTCTTAATTATTTTAGCATTCTTTTCATGATTAAAGTGCTTTTAAGAGGAAAAAGGTTCAAAACAAGATCAATGAAGAACAAAAGGTGTAAACTTTTAATGTGGTTGTCAAACAAAACGTTTATAGGCTCAATAGGGTTAACTAGGGATATATTATATTTGTGATAAGCAATTAAGCTCAAAAAGGCCAAAGAAAGCCTAAAATCATTTTTTCAACCGAGCATAACCTAATATTTCACTTTAATTCACATACCGGACAAGTTCTAGATACAAATACAATGCATGGACTATCAAATTTCTCATCACACATGGCATATAACTCATTTGGATTAGCTCATCAATGCACTTCATTATGAGCAGTCAATTTAGTGAAAAATACATCAGTTAAGGCACTTTCCATGAGATTCAGTAGTTAAGACCAAACGTTACACTCCAGGGTCTACTGTGTTCAGGTGTGTCAATGCTATGTGTTTTCTTCTTGGCTTGCATTCCTTATTTTAAACTACAAATTAAAAAATAAAAATTACAAACTACCTATGTCTGGTTTAAGATAAATCCTTCGAAAAGAACCGTTGCTTAAAGAAAAATCAAGGGAAAGTTGTTATATTATGTTACTAAAGATTTCAAAAAAATACACAATATATATATTTTTTTTATATACTCATTCCCTCAAGAACTTCTTCTAAAGAAATCCGTCATCAGGCCGAGCCTTTTTATTAAAAAAATAAACTTTTCAATAACTCCACTTGGCTAACTATCTAGCCAAATATTACCAAACAAACGAAATAATGTAACAAACAACTAAAATAGTCACCCATATAATGTACCAAAATAGTAACCCACATAATGTATCAATCCAACAAAAATAAAACAAAACAATTCAAAACAACCGCACAATCCATAATACTCAAAATAAACCACACACCCCGCACTTAAAGTTCAGGCATATCCCCATGACTTTCATTGCGAAAAGAAAAGAGGCAAAAATACTTCCCCGACATTTCATTCTTGGTCTGACACGGTATCAGAATTGACATTACATGCTCGCCTCAATGCTCTCAGCCAACCCATAAACGTTTTCTCCGACTTGACTTGTCGGTCAACAATTTCCTCCACACGGTTTCTCAAAGTATTCACTGAAGTGCCCAAATCAACCACCTCTTGCTCCTATGTTGTATGGCTAGGTAGCAGTTCCTGAAGAGGATGCTGCTCCAGGCAATGCAACAGTTGGTGCATTGGGTGCTTGTTCCCGCTCTCCGCCTTCTAAATCCATTGGCTCATTCTCATCGGCATCTGAACCATCATCATCTCCTCCCTCTTCAGCTGCTGGTTGTCGGATCTTGAGTGACTTCTTCACCAACCCATCCACAGTAAGATCTTCAGGTACATGTGCCTTCCTGCAAAGTTGGGTTAGTAAAGTTGGAAAGAAAAATTCATACATACGTTGCAGGCACCTGATGAACATCTCATCGTGGATCACAGTAGCCATGTCAAAATATAGGCCTTTTATGAAACACCAAATTAATATTGCTCAAGGTCCATTCACCTATATGGTGTTTTTAGATGGAAAGAGTTGCCTGTTGATAACATCTAGCCAGTTCTTTGCTTCTTGAGTCAGAACAGAGGAGTGGAATTTCTCACCATACTCCAGCCGCTCAACCTCTTTTCCTGGGGTGCAAATTTCCTCAAAGAACAGATTCCACTTTGTTTCTGTTAGAGCCTTTTCATATTCATAAATATCATCACTTTTAGGCATAGGGTCAGGCAAATTATATGTTGCTCAAATTTCCTCAATGGAAGCATCAACCGGCCTTCGGCGTACCGTGACAACATTGTTAATATGTTCAGGCAAATTCGCATAGAATTCACATACTACCATTTCATTCACCTCTTCTGGCTCGTCAATGAAATTTTGAAGACCCCACTCTCTTAACATATGTTGGGGCATCTTTCCTGGAGATTTCTAACATCAGTTCCCCTTTTTAGAATTGGCTTCTTTGTTACTTTGATAGTGAAACGACTTTGAGCGTCAGGTGAAACAAATTTGTTGCTATCATAATTTCGTGCAGGAGCTACCCTTTGGCAGCTGGATGATGCACTTGTTGCCAATCACCTTTTAGGTTCTATAATGCCTGCAAAACATTCACACATTACTCAGTCCAACATAGATTATGTGACTTAATGCGGTTACTCAGACTTCACACGCAAAATTAGTCACAATTACATAATAAAACTCATTGAGGACTTTCCACAAACACCTTGTGGGCATTGAGTTTTCATCCCTATTTCTAAGTGTTTTGGTTAGGGATTGCCCACCAAAAATGCAGCTATAACCAATTCAAATCCTACCCGTCCCATACAAACAACAATTGAACCCCATACTTATCTCATAAAGTGTTAAAATCACTACACAATATACATATATTCTAAGTTATTCCATAGAACATTAAACTATCAAAAAGTCTAAAAATATATAAAGAACACAATAAAAATTATACTTCTAGCATATACATCAAATATATAATGAGAACAAAGAAGAAAATAAAGAAGTAAATGAAAAAAAACACTTAAAAAATTGAAGTAAAAATTAGGGTTCTTACATTTCTTTTTGGGATAGGATTGAATTTTATTAAAGAGGAAGAGATGTAGGTGTGATTTGTGGTGGTTTGGGGATGATGAATTTGTTGAGAATGAAGAAGAAGAAGCTTTTGGTAGAGGAGGGTTTGGTTATTATGGTAGAAGAGGGTTTGAGCAATTGTGGAAGAAGAGTTAAAATTTAACTAATAAAATATAACTATATAATGATGCAGGCCCGTCTCAGACGCGCGAAGTATAAACTTCGCGCATTTCTTCGCGCGTTTTGGCAAACATTCTGCCTCGACCGCGCGAAGTTTATACTTCGCTCGTTTCTACGCACATCTAGGCAAAAAAAAAAATTTCCGTTGAATTTTTTTTTTAACCTTAGCATCCGCCCTTGCTCACCTGCAATTATTAATACACAAATAAACATAAAATAAATTTACAATCACAAATATCACGATTGATGAGGTAAGTTGTAACGACCCGACCGGTCGTTTTTGAAAATTATGCCCCGATCCCCAATCTAACTATTTCCCTAAGTTCATCTCTTCTATTGTAGTTCGCCGGGAGGTTCGGTTATAGAATTTGAAGCGTTTTGGGACACTTAGTCCCTAAATGAGAGCCTTATAGTTGAAAAATGGCCCGTATTTGGAATAGCATTAAGACGACCTCGGAATGGAAATCCGATGGTTCCATTAGCTCCGTTAGGTGATTTTGGGATTGGGAGCGCGTTCGGAATGTATTTTGGAGGTCCGTAGCTCAATTAGGCTTGAAATGCCGAAGTTTGAAATTTTGGCGAATCCGAACGATAGGTGAGATTTTGATCCGGGGTCAGAATGGAATTCCGACAATTTCTGTAGCTTTGTTATGTGATTTTGGATATGTCCGCAAATTTTCAGGTCATTCGGACGTCGTTTGGTCGGGTTTTTGATTAAATGCGTGTTTTGGAAGTTTTAGAAGAACTTAAGCTTGAATTCGATGAAATTTGATGGTATTGGCGTTGTTTGATGCATGTCGATGATTGGAACAAGTTTGCATGATGTTTTAGGAGGTGTTAGTATTTTTGGTTGAGGTCCCGGGGGCCTCGGGGTGATTTCGGATGGTTAACGGGAACTTTTGAAGTTGGAAAACTTCATAATAGGCGAAGATGTAAATGAGTGTGCACAAGACCTCACTTTAAACGATCATATCTCCCGTTATATAAAGAGTTGTGTGATCTACAACCTATCAAATTAAAGCCCTTTGAGTCTAGTTTCCAACGCAACAAACCGTTCGTCATTTGGAGGTGTAAACAGAAAGTTATGACCATTTTTCTGGGCATGTGTCAGTAGCGCGGCCTTAGCGCGGGCGCGCTAGTTGCTCGCGCTAATGAGTTATTTACTGCCTCAACCCGCGCTAATTAGCACGGGCGCGCTAGTAGCAGGCCCCTAAATACCCCAAGACCGGGTATAGAGAGTTCCAAAGTCATTTTTGGGGCAAGGGCTTGCTCTCTCAAGAGGAATCCGTCCTACTCTTCATTTCTATGATCCAAGGTAAGATTTTTGGAGTATTTTGAGTTGATTACTACTCCTAAACACTTATATTAACATGGATTAATCTTGAAAATCTTTATTATTTTCAAGAAATTCCTTCAAGAGCTCAAAAGGGGGTTTTTGCAAGATTTCTTCCAAAAGGTAAATCCTACACCTTAGACTTATATATATGGATATATTATGGGAATATGAGTATGAATCAAGTATTACAACTTATGGCATGGTAATTGGAAGTCATAAATTCCCAATTTAAATACATGAACATGGTAGGGATTTAAAGGTGTTTATTTGATGAAATTTTGTTGGTTGGGTGTGAATGGATGGTCATACATGTGTATTTGGAAGTTATAAATTGGTTAGGAATGATGGTGAGATGAATTGTTGGTTAATGGTGATAGTTGGAAGAACCAATACTATAGTTATGAGGTGAAAATAACCATGCCTATAAGGTGTTTGATAATATGCCTAAATGGCATAAGTTATGGAATTTATGATCAATATTGGCCCTATTGAATGTTGAATTGTAGATTGAAGTTACATAACTATATTGGATCATCGTAGTATCATTAAGGGGTGAATTTCGGATATGTATGGCTAAAAACGCCGTCTTTTAGAAATCGAGCTTCATCGATGTTTGTGTGATCTTGGTCATTTTTCATAATTTTTCGTATTAGCTTAGAATTTAATTGTAGAATAAATTACTTGAATTATTATTTACAATATGCAATTTATTTGGATAGAGTTGAGCACTCGGAGTCGGATACTCGTGGCAACGGAGTCGTTTCTTAGCGGTTTTGTACCGGAATTGAGGTAAGTGGCTTGTCTAACCTCGTGTGGGGGAATTTTCACCCCTAGGATATTATGTGATAGTTTAAATGCCTTGTACGCGAGGTGACGGGCGTGTACATGTGCTAGTTGTTGAACACGTACTTTATTTAAAAATGTTCGATGAGTGATATTTCTGTCTTTAGCTGTTAATTTGATATTTTTACCCGGTAGTGGTTAGAAGAGCATGATTAGGTAACACTTAACTGTTTAGTTGCCTAATTGCCTTATTTGAACTCCTTGTTAATTATTGGCACTATTTTTCGGTGAAGTTATAGTTAAGCATAATTATTCTCTCTGTGTATTCCTTTATTTGCTGTGCTTGTGGACTGCGGGTTCGATTCCCGGAGACCCAGGGCACTACGGGTTCGATTCCCGAGATCCTGAGATTATTGAAATGTGGACTACGGGTTCGATTCCCGAGATCCTGAGATTATTGAAATGTGGACTACGGGTTCGATTCCCGAGATCCCGAGATTATTGAAATGTGGACTACGGGTTCGATTCCCGAGATCCCGAGATTATTGAAATGTGGACTACGGGTTCGATTCCCGAGATCCCGAGATTATTGAAATGTGGACTACGGGTTCGATTCCCTAGATCCTTAGCTTATTGAAATATGGACTACGGGTTTGATTCCCGAGATCCTTAGATAGTATTTAACTGTCTAGTTGCCTAATTGTCTTACTTGAGTTTTCTTGGTAATCGCTGGCGCTGTTTATCGGCGAAGTTATCGTTAAGCATATTATACCTCATCTTTGTGTATTCCTTTTTACTTGTATTGTTGTGGACTACGGGTTCGATTCCCGAGATCCTGAGATTATTGAAATATGGACTACGGGTTCGATTCCCGAGATCCTAAGATTATTGAAATGTGGACTGCGGGTTCGATTCCCGAGATCCTGAGATTATTGAAATGTGGACTACGGGTTCGATTCCCGAGATCCTGACTTATTGGTAGGGACTGCGGGTTCGATTACCGGAGATCCCGAGTTATTGAGATATTATTGAGACATGGGCTGCGGTTCGATTCCCGGAGACCCAGAGGTACTGAGAATGGGACTGTGGGTTCAATTCCCATAGATCCTGGATTTGTTTCATTGAGTTGGTTATTTGTTGTTAGCTTAATTGTAGACAGTTACGGTAATCATCTTATGGTTGTTATTTCGGAAATTATTGTTATTATCATTTAAACTGTTTATTTTGTTATCATTATATTATCGTTTCTCGGTAGGGCCCCGACCTTCCTCGTCACTACTCCATCGAGGTTAGGCTTGGCACTTACCGAGTACCGCCGTGGTGTACTCATGCTACTCTTCCGCACACTTTTGTTGTGCGGATCCGGGTACATCAGAGGAGGCTCGTGCTAGGTGATTCCGCGACTTTCTGGCGACCTCGAGGTATGATCCGATACGTCCGCGGATCCGGAGGCTTTCCTTCTATTCCGATAGTATTAGTAGATGTTTTCTCTCATGTCTTTGTTAGATACTCTTTACACATAAAGCCACAGGTTGTATTTCTCTTTTAGTCCGTGTTACCGTGGGGTTCCGGATCTTGGTAGTGTTTTATTTATTGTGTGACGGATGTATGTGCCAAGCGGCACGGATTAACATATCTTTTTATGCTATTTTTCCGTTGTTTCTTATTTAAGTGTTTATAACTTGTATCTTCCGCAACGTGTTAGGCTTACCTAGTCGTGGGGACTGGGTGCCATCACAAATATCACGATTGTTGGGTTGCCTCCCAACCAACGCCTAATTTAATATCGCGGCGCGACGCAGAATCCGCTCACTCATTAGCGAGCACAATTTTTGTCTTTTCACAATTAATCATTGATCCTCAATAGTGCTTGACTTTATGACCATTCACCAAGAATTTCATGTCGCCATTTAAAGCTCACAGCTCGATTGCACCATAAGGAGTAACTCTCACCACCTCAAACGGACCTGACCATCTCGACTTTAGCTTTCCAGAAAACAGTCGCAGTCTAGAATTGAATAGCAATACATGTTGGCCTAGCTCAAGTGATGCGATTCTATATGATTGTCATGCCATCTTTTTGTTTTTTCTTTGTATAGCTTGGCATTTTCATAAGAGTGCAGCCTGAACTCATCTAGTTCATTCAACTTCAGAAGTCTTTTCTCACCTGCAGCTTCAAGGTCCATGTTCAACTTCTTAATGACCCAGTATGCTTTGTGTTCAAGCTTAACTGGAAAGTGGCACGCTTTCCCATAGACCAGCTTGTAAGGGGATGCTCCAATTTGCATTTTATATGCAGTTTTATATGACCATAGAGCATCATCCAACTTTGCGGCCCAATTCTTTCTATTCACATTCACCGTCTTCTCCAGTATTTGCTTGATTTCTCAGTTTGACACCTCGGCTTGCCCACTTGTTTGCGGGTGGTATGCTGTGGTAGATTTGTGGTGAACTCCATATTTAGCTAGAAGTTTATTCAATAATCGATTACAAAAATGAGTCCCTTCATCACTAATTAAGGCACGTGGAGTCCCAAATCTTGAGAATATGTTCTTTTTCACAAACGCAGCCACCACCATGGCATCATTCGTTGGCAAAGCAATTGCCTCAACCCATTTTGACACATATTCAACGGCTAGCATAATGTATTTGTTCCCTCTGGATGGTGAAAATGGACCTATAAAACCTATCCCCCACGCATCGAAAAGCTCAACTTCTAGAATATTATTTAAAGGCATCACATGCCTTCTGGTGATTGTCCCAGTTCTCTGACATTGATCACACTTCTTTACGAATGCATGGGCACCCTTGAATAAAGTCGACCAAAAGAGACCGGATTGTAGCACTTTTGCAGTTGTTCTATCCACTCCATGATGGCCCTCATAAGGTGATGCGTGACAATCATACAACACCAATTCTACCTCCTTTTCAGGAATGCATCTCCTCATCAACTGATCAGCACATTGCTTGTACAACTAAGGTTCATCCCAGTAGTAGAAATTCACATCATGTAAAAACCTCTTTCTTGCTTCAGATTTCATTTCATGGGGAAGGACCCCACTTACAAGGTAATTCACATGGGGGAGGGTCTTGGATTATAGTAAAGAGTTGCTCATCCGGAAACACCTCTTTAATTTGGCCACCCTCCTCCACGTGATCGTGATTTTCTAGCCTTGATAAGTGGTCTCCCTTTCTGATCTCGTATTTCTACATCAAATTCCTGCAGCAACAAAATCCAGTGCATCAACCTGGCCTTAGACTCTTTTTTGTGAAAAAATATTGGATTGCTGCATGATCGGTATGGACTATGACTTTTGTTCCCACCAATTATGCTCGGAATTTCTCAAAATCCCACACCAAAGCTAACAATTCCTTCTCAGTGGTGGTGTAATTCAGCTGTGCATCATTAAGAGTCTTACTCGCATAGTAAATGGAATAAAACACTTTGTTCTTCCTCTGGACCAGTACGACCCCAATAGCAAGATCACTCGCATCACACATAAGTTCAAATGGTAAAGACCAATCAGGTGATACGATAATGGGATCAATCACCAACTTCATTTTAAGTTCTTCAAACTCTTTGAGGCAAGTATCATCAAATTTGAAACTCACATATTTTTCTAGCAGCCTGCACATGGGAGTGGCTATTTTTGAAAGATCTTTTATAAAGTTCCGATAGAAACCTGCGTGTACCAAGAAACTCCGGACACCTTTTACTGTAATAGGTGGAGGTAATTTTTCAACCACCTCTACCTTTGCTTTATCAACTTCAATGCCGCTCCCAGACACTTTGTGACCCAACACAATGCCTTCTTGTACCATAAAATGGCATTTTTCCCAATTAAGTATCAATTATTTTTCACAACGGGTGAGTACCTTGCTTAGATTCTTCAAGCAATCATCATAAGAAGACCCAAAAACTGAAAAGTCATCCATAAACACTTCCACAAATTTTTCCATCATGTCGGTGAAAATAGCCACCATACATCTTTGGAAAGTGGTTAGTGTGTTACAAAGCCCAAACGGCATTCGATTGAAGGCAAAGGTTCCATAAGGACAAGTAAATGTAGTCTTCTCCTGATCCTCTGGGCATATGACATTCTGATTGTATCTTGAATAACCATCAAGGAAGCAATAATATTCATGCCCGACTAACCTGTCTAGCATTTGATCGAGGAACGGAAGTGGAAAGTGATCTTGCGAGTCACCTTATTTAGTCTTCTATAATCAATGCAAACTCTCCATACCGTAATAGTGCGAGTGGGGATTAGCTCATTCTTTTTGTTCTCAATCACAGTCATTCCTCCCTTTTTGGGTATACATTGAACTGGGCTCACCCAGTTACTATTAGTAATGGAAAAATGATACATGCATCGAGCAACTTGATCACTTCCTTTTTCACTGCTTCCTTCATTATGGGATTTAATCTCCTTTGATGCTCTATACTGGGGTTGTGTCCATCCTCTAGAAATATTTTGTGCATGCAAAATGATGGACTAATACCTTTGATATCAGCTATAGTCCACCCAATGGCCTTTTTATTCTCGCGGAGGACTCTAAGCAATTTTTCTTCTTGATTGCTGGTCAAGCTGGATGAAATAATTACAGGCAGAGTCTCAGAGTTCCCCAAATAAGCATAGCACAAATGCAATGGAAGGGGCTTGAGTTCTAGCTTCGGAGCTTCTTCAATAGATGGTCTGGGGACTGTTAGAGTTACAGACCTATCCAGCTCTTCAAAATTTCTAAACCCATGTACATAACTGCAGGACATATCTAGCACTTGCTATATTTCTCCTATTATATCATCTTCACTATTTTCTACATCCCCAATCAATACTCGTTCAACAGGATCTGAAGAGCTCATATAGGGTACTAACGATGTAGCACCACTCTCCCCCACAGAGATCATGGATAACTCTTCATAATGGGTTGAAAACTTCATTGCTCTATAAACATTGAATACTTCTACTTGGTATCCTACTCTCATTGTCATCTTTCATTCGCAAACATCAATAATAGCTCGGCCTGTGGCTAAGAATGGACGCCCCAAAATAAATGGGACTTCTTAATCAAGCTCGTAATCCAGGATGATGAAATCAGCAGGAAATATGAAAGAACCCACTTGAACTAGCACATCTTCAATTATTCCCTCGGGATGTGCAAGGGAGCGATCAGCTAACTACAAGACAACCATTGTTGGTCGTGGTTCACCCAACCCCAACTGTCTAAATACAGATAGCGGCATTAAATTTATGCCCGCGCCAAGATTAAATAAGGCTCGCCCAACATCATGTTTACCAATGGCGATGTGAATGGTGAAACTACCTGGGTTCTTCAATTTCTAAGGTAGCTTGCCTTGAATTCTAGAACTACATTCCTTAGTGAGTGCCACAGTCTCGAACTCGGTCAACCTCCTTTTATTTACTACAATATCCTTGATGTTTTTGCATATTTGGGTACTTCTTGTAAGATGTCAACCAATGGAATATTAATTTGTACCTACTTCAAGATGTCAAGGAACTTTTTATATGCAACATTGTCCTTAACTTTCTGCAATCTTTAAGGGAATGGAGGTGGTGGACTTGCAACCACTTGTAGGGATTGCTCAGCTACCACCTTTTCAGCTGGCTTCTCTGGCTCCTTGGCTTTCTCTGATGTTGATTCCATAATAACTGGCCTCTCTTCAAAAGTCACTTGATTCCTCTTTTTAGGAGGAACTTCTTCTAGTTGTCTCCCAGACCTCAATGACACGGCATTAAATGGCGCCTTAAGATTTGCTTCAGTGTCACTTGGAAGAGCTCCAGCTGGTCTAGTGTTTTGAGCACTAGCAAGTTGTCCCATTTGACACTCCAAATTTCTCACTAATGTGGTAAGGGTTTGCTGTTCAACCATCGCCTTTTTAAACATGTCTTCAAGGTGACTTGTAGAACTTGTTTGTTATTCAGCTTGAGGTGGTCTATACTGTTGTTGAGGTGCTTAAGTCCTGTATTGATTTAGAGTGCCCTGGTTTCCACCCCAAGAGAAGTTTGGGTGGTTCCTCCAATTGGGATTGTAAGTGTTCCCATACTGATTTGGTTGACCCCTATTCGAATTACCCACAAAACAGACAGACTCAGGATTTGCAGGACATATGTCGCTCGTGTGCCCTTCTCAACATACTTCACAAAAAGCTTGAACCTATTGTACCTGTTGCTTGTTGATGCCCAAGTTCATTTGGCTAACTTGATTTATCAGTGCGGAAATTTGTGCTGATAATGTCGAGATGACATCTAACTCAAGAACCCCTGCAGATTTTTGCACTGTATGTCTGCTACTCTCTCTCTGCCAATCTGGGTTGCTCTTGGAGAATTTGATCAACAATGCATATATCTCGTCAAAGCTTTTCTCCAATACCTGACCTCCAGCTGCAGCATCTACTACAATCTTTGTTTCAGAATGTAGCCCTTCTATGAAAGTGTGAGCTAATACTTCATTCATCTGATTGTGATGAGGAAAGTCTCTGAGTAGCCCCTTGAACCTTTCCCAAGCTGAATATAAAAATTCTCCTGCTTTCTGTTTAAAGGCAACTATTTCACTTCGGATTTTTGCAGTTTTGCCTGAAGGAAAAAACCTCTCCAGAAATTTTCTTGCCAAATCATTCCATGATACAATGGAATTAGTTGGTTCTGACTATAACCATCGCTTAGCTTCACCCAACAAAGAAAATGGAAAGTGTGTGAGCCTTATATAATCTGTAGTGACCCCGTTAGTGATATAAGTATCACTAATCTCCAAGAAGTTCAGAATATGCTGTTGTGGATCCTCATGTGGAAGACCCATAAATTGTCTGTTTGCATGAAGAAGCTGGATCATACTCTGTTTTAGTTAAAAGTGCCCAGTGATCCTGGGCTTCACTATACTGGATGTGACATTAGCAATGCTTGGCATCGCCACCTCCTGAACAGCCATGGGTTGCCCTTCTGCCATGTCCACAAGAATTTGAACAAATGCATGAATATTATTTGTATCAATCGCTGCCCTCAACCTCCTGTGAAATGTTCTCTCAGGTTCCGGATCAAAGCCTTGAAGTCGGTCCTAGCTTCGAACCCTACATATTCAATCAAAGTTCCTGATATGAGAACAACAAAATAATCGCCTTAGATTTGATAAAATAAGCAATTAAAGCACAAACTAGCAAATAGTTAATATTAAGTTCCTCGGAAACGGCGCCAAAACCTTGTCGCTCCCAAATGCACATGCAAGTATACATGGTCGTACAAGTAATAAGATGATAAGCCGAGTGTCGAACCCAAATAAACTTATATCAACTACTCACTAACACTCTAATATTATTATTCCGTCAAGCCCAATTCGAATTCAAGAGTTTAGTTATGCTATTTATAATTTTAAGTAACAACTAAATTATCAAGTGTCGAGTTGATTGTTGTGTATTTAATAGAGACAAATATTCCAGGGTTGTGATTTATTCACCAATTGTATTATATTTTTAATTAACTATCCTTTTTATATAATTCACTCGCGGTTGTTAATTAATTGATAAATGCTCTTATAGTCTTCTCCCGAACTACTACGCACCTATTCTCAATAGATTAACATCTATATTCCTATGAAATCAATATATTAAGAACGCAGTGAAAACACGACATTTAATTAAGCAAGGTGATTAGGTATATTCCTATCATAACCACAAATCTGCTCCCCTTAAGGGTTACGATCATGCTTTCTTTAATTCATCTCTAATCTAAAGATGGCTTTTTCAAGCATAGCATAGATAGTAAATAAAACCCAACTGATGGCCTAACAATTAAGCAATTAAACATAGAATTAAAGAAACAACCATAGATGAATGAATTATAATCAAGATCAATTTAATTTCAACCCACAATATTCATGGCTAAATCACAACCCCAGAATAATGGATGTTTTAGCCACTCATGATCATACAAAACTCAACAATAATAGTCTTAAACATACTATAAATAAGCAACTAGAAGAAAGTTTGAAAGAATTCTTTTAATTCTTGCTCCAAGGTAGTATTTATTCTTCTCCTTCCTTAGCTCCAAAAGTCTTCAATGGCGTTTCCTCTCCAAAATGAATAGTATTTTTCCACTCCCCCTCAAAATTTGATCATCCCCCCAATAATAGAGGTTTGCTTTAATTAAGTTGAGTGGTTCCTTTCAATTATCTAATTTTACCCCTCTAGAATGCCTTTCCTGGACAGAAACGCGCGAAGTTTCGCGCGAACATTGAACTTCGCATGTTTCTTCGCGCGTTTGGCACTGGTTCATCAATTAAATCGCACGAACTATCGCGTGAAGGTTAAACTTCGCGCATCTGGGAGTGATTCTCTTCCATTTTTTGTCTCGTCTTTGCACGGACTCAACTCCGAGGGGTTGTTTTTGTTCCGACCCGGCCCGTCGTTACGGGAATTACCACCCCGTTATGTTGAAATTGTATGTTTTATGCTTTTATATCGGTGTTAAAGTCTATCGGGTGAGTTAGGAGTGATTTGGATTGGAAATGAGGCATATAGCCTTTGTGAAGGGAACTTGAATAAGGAAAGTCAACCCGGAGTTGACTATTTGGTTAGAGGGCTCGGAATCGGATTCTGATGATTCGGTTAGTTCCGGGAGGTGATTTGTGACTTAGTGGAGCGATCGGAATTAAATTTGGAGGTCCGGTGTAGTTTTAGGCTTGAATTGGCGAAGGTTGAATTTTGGCGAAATCCGAACGGTAGGTGAGATTTTGATCCGGGGGTCGGAATGGAATTCCGACAGTTGCAGTAGCTTCGTTAGGTGATTTTGGATGTGCCTGCAAAATTTCAGGTCATTCGGACGTTGCTTAGTCGGGTTTTTTTTATGGAATGTGTAATTCGGAAAGTTTTAAGGAATTTAGGCTTGAATCCGTGTGTAATTGGTGATTTTAATGTTTAGGATGGTGTTTTTATGATTGGAACAAGTTCGTATCGTGTTTTGGGGTATGTTGGTGGTTTTCGTTGGGGTCCCGGGGGCCTCGGGGTGTTTTCGGATGGCTAAACGAGAGAAAATGTGGAAAATTGCGGGTTTTGGCTCTGGTTCTGTTGTTTTCGCTCCTGCGGAAATGGGGGCGCAGGAGCGGACAAGAGGACAAGAGGGCGCAGGGGCGAGTGACTTCGCGGAAGCAGAATAGTCTCCGCTGAAGCGGCGTCGCAGGAGCGAAGGTGAGGCCGCAGAAGCGGTCAAGAGAGAAATGGGGGAAAACCGCAGAAGCGGATGATTGATCGCGGAGGCGAGTCCGCTGAAGCGGACTCTTGGTCGCAGAAGCGGATCATTCCGCAGAAGCGGACTAATTTCCGCGGAAGCGGATGCGCAGGGGCGGTCCCTTGATCGCTGGTGCGGAAATGGCCAAAAAGGCCTGGGTTCACAGAAGCGACCAATTGGTCGCAGAAGCGGTTCCGCAGGGGCGGAAAAAGATCCGCAGAAGCGAAAATCGCCGTGAGTTAAGTGTATCAGAAGTTAGAAAATTTTAGAAACATTTCACACATTTGGGTCTTCGGCTTTAGAGGCGATTTGGGCGATTTTGAAGAGAAACTCAAGGGAAATCATCGGGTAATCAACTATGGACTTAAACTATGATTAGTATTGGTAATATTATGCAATTATATCATGAAAATGGAGGAATTTGGGGTAATTTATGGAGGATTTAGCCCTAGGCTTGAACTTTAGAAAATCAAGGTTTTGAATGGGCAAATGGAGTCCGAATTTGGTAAAATTGATATGCTTAGACTCGTATTGAGATGAGGGTTCCGAATATGTGACTTTCGTGATTTTTCGACAAGCGTACCGAAAGTCGGGTTTTGACAACTTTGGGAATTTTGATGTAAATTGAGTTGTATTGATTGGGTGTCGTCCCATTGGCCTAATTTGTTGTATTTTTACTGTATTTGATCAGATTCTACACGTGCGGAGCTTGATTCTCGTGGCAAGGGCATTGCGGAGTAGTCGTCGCGTCGTATTGAGGTGAGTAATAGATGTGGGTGATGACCAGCGGGTTCGAAACCCCGGTATACCACTTTGTGACGCCGTATAGCGGCGAGACACGCACACTCTTGAGAGTGCGGGGTCGATCATGAACTGGAGACTATATATTAGTCCGACCTGTTGATACTGTATTATTGGCTATTCTCGAGCCGTTGAACCTCCTTCTTGGGCGGTTGAGTATACTTGTGGGCCGTGAGCCAGTTATTGGATCCCGCGAGGATCATTATCATTGTCTTATCATATAGACATGCTAGTTTACTACTAGTCCGCGGCTATTTCTGTTATTATGCTAATTCCAATCTCTGGAACTTGATATTACTGTTTTCCAACTGAAAAATGATAAAAAAGAGTTTTCAAAAACTACTTTTGAGCTTGCGAGGCTGTATCTGCATATTAGCTGACTAGTAGTGGATCGGGCTGCGCGCCGCAGCGAGATATATGTTGGATCGGACTGCACGCCGCAGGAATATCTCTATGAGATGTGCTTGGGCTGTAGGAGCCCCTCCGGAGTCCGAACCCCCACAGTGAGCACGGGTACCCAAAATTGGAGTCGGGCTACGCGCCGTAGCGGTCATATCATGCATTGCATTGCATTTAGCTACATCTGCTAGCTGTTATTATGCTATTTATTGGTAATTGTTGGCACAGGTACAGTGAATATTGATTCTATGACAGGGTAGCCGATTATAGTTTTACATAGTGCTTTATTGCGGATTTCTTATCTGCGCTGTCTTACCCTTGTTTATTACCACTGAGTCTGGCAGTACTCATTTTACTCCCTGCACCTTGTGTGCAGATCCAGGTACCTCTCGGCAGACTTGATTCGGTAGCTACTTGGAGGCATTGTGCGGGATAGTCGAGGTAGCTGCAGCGTCCGCAGGACCTGACTCCCCTTCTAGCTGTCATTTCTTATCTTGTTGTCTTTCTTTTCCGCATTGAGTTTGTTATAAACTTTATTACACTTATGTTCTTTAGAGGCTCATGACTCTTTGACCCTTCGGTCTATGGGAGTTAGTATATTTTGGGACTTGGTCTCCCCGTTGTTGGTATAAGTATTACTATTGTTTCATATTTTGAAATGCTTAAATGGGTTAATGAGAGCTTTTAGCTCCGTTGTTGATATTGATTGGTCAGGCTGGCTTAGCAATGTGTTGGGCGCCATCACGACCGGATCTGGGGTCGTGACAAGTTAGTATCAGAGCCTAGGTTACTAGGCCTCATGAGTCTTGAGCCGGTTAGTAGAGTCTTGTGGATCGGTACGGGGACGCCTGTACTTATCCTCGGGAGGCTGCGAACCTTTAGGAAACACTTCACATTTCTTGGAATTCTTATCGTGCGCACTTGATTCAGCTTGAGATATAATTTTTGAAATTCCTTCCATACGTCTGTGTACGCATCGAGCGCTCATTAATGTAATTGCCTTATGGCTTGTGATTTCCCCGAACGAGAAGCAAGATATAATCTCTGTGAGATCATGTTGGGCCAGTCGGAAAGACTTGAGGCTGGACCTTGTTTATGACTTGAGCATCGAGGTGCTGATTTTGTGAGTGGTGGCAATAGATAATGTATTGAGGGTTTGAAACCCCGTATTTGCACTACATAGTGCTGTCCTGAGATGGAACACGCGTCATGTGACGAGTGTGGTGGTATTATGACTGGGGATTTGGACTTGATCCTTCCCGATTGATGGATTACTGTGTATAATGACTGAGATTGGCTTATATCGATGTATTTGGGCTAGTAGCCGTGTTTGGGGCCTTGTGCCGATCTGTAGAGTATTAGGGAGGCTTACTAATGGATGATCTGTTAATTGTTCGACTCTTATCTAATTTGTTGTGTAGCCCCGAGCTATGGGCATGGTGAATAATTATCATATCTCGTAATTGGAAGGTAAAGTGCCTTAGGTGTAGTGGAACGAGTTTAAACTCAGGAAGACTAAAGTGATTTTGCTATGTGTATCCCGGTGGAAGGTATTGTGATGAAATGCTAAATTGAGAAGAAGTAGGAGGGTTGATCCTCATGTGTAATTGAAAGGTATTTGATATGTGTTATGATTCGAGCAGGTACAACGCAGGTTCAAGTATAAATTATGATAATATGATTCGTATAGTATTGAGATTTAATGTTGTTGAAATACATTGTGATATCTTGTTGAGTTGTGGGTGTATTGTTAGAATGGTTTGGTGATTCTCTGGTAGGTGGATAGGCCAATTTACAAAGGAAACTCTGCCGAATGTTTTTTGGAAAATTTGGGACTTAGAAAAGCTTTTTGTCACCTAAAGAGTGGGCGTAACTGTTGTGTGTGAATGAATGCAAGAATTGCAAAAGAATTAATATTTCTGATGATTCGAACCTCCGCCGAAGCTTGTAAATGACTTGAGTTTAATCTAACTAGAACTTTGTTGCATCTTTTGAGTAAGAAGGCTATGAGTGGCTAAAAGTGCTTTGATGTATGACTCCGAGCTAAGTTGGGGAGGTTGTTATTGATCAACTGATTGCACTGTCGTGTGCTGTGTTGGCTCTGTCTCTAGGTATGTTGGGAAATTTTGATAAAGGTTATGGTGCTTCGTAGATATGAAGAAATACTAGGATGTTGTGAACTTATGTTGGTGAAGAATGTTCGGTGTATAGAAAAGAAAGATAGCTAATTGTATCGGTATATAATCATGTTTTGCGGTGTCAAAGTTCTAGCAAGGAACGAGTGGTTATGTTCAATAAGACAGTTGAATTACAACTGAATAAGGGTAAATGACGCCTGAGAATAGTCCAGTGGTGTTCCAGATTTTGCTTGTAACGGATGCATTAAGATTATGTATGTGGCTAAAGATGGTGTTTTCGTTAGAAGGGATCAAGACTTGTTCTATGTTATGTGAATGATGGGATTCTATGTCTCCGTATTGGAAGGTAATAATACTAATTCAAAAATCGCATGAAGTTCTTCAAAACAAGTATTGTAGAATGTGGTACTCCTGGGAAACATTGAGAGTGGCCTATGGGTTTTAGACCGTGTGGTCTTATGTACGAGTCTCGTGTGGTAACATGAGTTGAGTTATGGTAGTGCTACAGTAAAGGCTAATACTAAGTTAAAGATGGTTCAGAAAAGAAATTGAGTAAATGGAGCAACTTGTTAATAAATCAAAGCGGTATGATAAGGAATACGATTAATTCCCGGTAGGTGTTTGAAGTAATGAGTCTTGCAGATGTTGTGCAACAAAGCTCTTGAGTGCTGGCAGTTGTGTAACTTGATATGGGTATAAGGACTCAGTCCTGGCAGTTTAACTTATGCAATGTAATTGGGAGAAAGAGTTTATGATGAGTTTTACCGTGGTTTGAAAATAAGTGTACTTTTCCTGTTGGTATGCAAGGCTTGGAATGTGTAATGAGTTTTTTCTATATGGGATCATGAAAGCCCTTGACTAGTTGAGTGCGCCGATGGTTGCGGCGTAGGATATGAATATGAATTTCCATGTTATCATAGTGTGGTATGGTATATGCGATGTGTTATAGAAAGTTGATAATGGCATATTCAAGGTTTTGTGATCAGTTCATAATATATGGGGAGTCATTAAAACTATTTAGCAGCGCGGGCGGCTGCAGGTGATTTAAAGAATCGATCTTTCTGGTGACTAAAGAAAATGGTACTGCTATTCTAGTAATTTGGCAGGGTATATGGTCCAAAAGGACAAGGTAATGTAAACTGATAATATCCGGTGGTATGGTGGTATTCTCTTGTTGGATCGACTATAATAACTGAGTCGTTGATAGCATAGTGAAGTTTCTGAATGGCTTTTGTGGTATGAATGGACGCTTGATGTGCGTTATGTATTTGTACAGTGAAGTACGGGATCGGGCATTGTGATTCATGTGTTATATATGTGTTGGAGACTTGAAGTTCTCGTTAGTCCGCCTATGTAGTGGTTGTATATCATGTGTATCGACACTGTTTTCTGATTATCGAAAATTAGAAGCTCTAGTGGCTTTCTCTCTCGGCTTGATATGACGAATTTGGATTATGATACTTGATTGCTGGCTGGTCATCATTGGGCCAGGTTATCTAGACTAATGTGATATAGACTATGATGGTATGGCACAAATTGTGTAGCAGAGTGCATCAGAGTATGCTCCAGCGGGGTAGTTGTACCTCAGGACCAGCAGACGGCTAGTGGGTATTGCTTGTTCGGTTGGGCCTTCGTGGCGGATATCAGTGCAGAGGTTTCTATCGTTGATTTGGTTCTGGTATTGAGTAACTTTGTCGGATATGCTTCTTGTGGCCGAACTTGAGGCTATATATGTTTACCATAATGAGCCATTTGACTCGACGCGCATTTCTTTGGCGAGGGTTCTATATTGGATCGGGTGGCACGCCGCCACGGGTATGTCATTGGAGCGGGTTGCACGCCGCAACAGTGTAATGTGAAAATAGAGTTAGTTATATATTACCTGGTATACAATACTTCCTAGCTTCTGAGGAAAAGTCCGTATTGTATCGTTTGGCGAATGGCACATCGGTTGTGTCCTTTCAGGATGTGATAGCATACATTAATTGTTTCACCGTGGGTGAGGTTGATTGCTTGGGTTCAGACCTAGATCTGTGCGTGGATGACCTTTTTGAGCTTGGTAACTTGAGGTGTTTCATGAGTAATAGTGTTTGGATAGAATCATAAATTGTGGCAAGGCCACGTGATGTTATGACCTCTCGAGGAGGATTCGGGTACTTTATTTCTATAATGCGAGACGCGGTCTGAGTTCTATATTATGATGGCACAGAGGGATTAAATTGCAGCTCTATTTGCTGGAGACAGTTGTCATGAATTGAGCTGTCATGATTCGAGTGTGTGCATACGTTTCTATTGGAGCATATGTTGTGCTCGTCGTGGCTTAGGCCGGTGTTGAGGTGTTTATCACCAGTGTGGTGTGTTATAATCGAAATGACCGTTGGAGTCATTAATGAATACGAGCATATTGGATCTTAGCTTGTTAGAAAGGTAGAAACCGAGGTTTGGCTCCGAAACCTATCGTGATATGAGTTTTAAAAAGGGAAATAGATTCATGAATGGTTAACCCGAGAGATGGGTTCGGTATATCGCGTGCTTCAGCTGCCGTGGGCAGGATATGGAGGTGTTGGAATAAGACTCTATCTAATGAAAGAGGTTTTCAGCTAGTATTTGGTGATTGTGGCCAGTTGTTGTGATTAGAGACTATCGTCTCGAGTGATTGGGTTGTTTGATACATCATATGATCTCACCCGGAGTGGTGAGTATGGCTTATTGCAGTGGATTCTAGTGTATCCCGAGTACAGGAATGGGATTAGCAATTGGTATATGATTTCAGAAAGTACAATGTGGTTTATGGTTAAGATGGTCTGTGAGATTTCAGCTATATGGTGTTTCAGGCTTATGAGAGACAGGGCGACGTGTGATCGCCCGAATATATGCCGGGTAAGGTCATTCAGCTATTGAGTTGCTTCTAGTACCACTCTGGTACGCTCGAGGACAAGCGTTTGTTTAAGTTGGGGAGAATGTAACGACCCGGCCCGTCGTTACGGGAATTACCACCCCGTTATGTTGAAATTGTATGTTTTATGCTTTTATATCGGTGTTAAAGTCTATCGGGTGAGTTAGGAGTGATTTGGATTGGAAATGAGGCATATAGCCTTTGTGAAGGGAACTTGAATAAGGAAAGTCAACCCGGAGTTGACTATTTGGTTAGAGGGCTCGGAATCGGATTCTGATAATTCGGTTAGTTTCGGGAGGTGATTTGTGACTTAGTGGAGCGATCGGAATTAAATTTGGAGGTCCGGTGTAGTTTTAGGCTTGAATTGGCGAAGGTTGAATTTTGGCGAAATCCGAACGGTAGGTGAGATTTTGATCCGGGGGTCGGAATGGAATTCCGACAGTTGCAGTAGCTCCGTTAGGTGATTTTGGATGTGCCTGCAAAATTTCAGGTCATTCGGACGTTGCTTAGTCGGGTTTTTTTTTTATGGAATGTGTAATTCGGAAAGTTTTAAGGAATTTAGGCTTGAATCCGTGTGTAATTGGTGATTTTAATGTTTAGGATGGTGTTTTTATGATTGGAACAAGTTCGTATCGTGTTTTGGGGTATGTTGGTGGTTTTCGTTGGGGTCCCGGGGGCCTCGGGGTGTTTTCGGATGGCTAAACGAGAGAAAATGTGGAAAATTGCAGGTTTTGACTCTGGTTCTGTTGTTTTCGCTCCTGCGGAAATGGGGGCGCAGGAGCGAGTCCGCAGGAGCGGACAAGAAGGCGCAGAAACGGGCTAGACCGCTGAAGCGGAGCCTGGTCCACAGGAGCGGCCTCGCTGAAGCGAGTGGGCGATCGCAGAAGCGGTCCTGAGGCGCGATGGGGAGGTCCGCAGAAGCGGGTGATTGATCGCGGAGGCGAGTCCGCTGAAGCGGACTCTTGGTCGCAGAAGCGGACTAATTTCCGCAGAAGCGGATGCGCAGGGGCGGTCCCTTAATCGCTGGTGCGGAAATGGCCAAAAGGAGCCTGAGTTCGCAGAAGCGACCAAAAGGTCGCAGAAGCGGTTCCGTAGGGGCGGAATTTTATCCGCAGAAGCGGAAATTGCTGTGAGTTAAGTGTATAAGAAGTTAGAAAAATTTCAGAACATTTCACACATTTGGGTCTCGGCTTTAGAGGCGATTTGGGCGATTTTGAAGAGAAACTCAAGGGAAATCATCGGGTAATCAACTATGGACTTAAACTATGATTAGTATTGGTAATATTATGCAATTATATCATGAAAATGGAGGAATTTGGGGTAATTTATGGAGGATTTAGCCCTAGGCTTGAACTTTAAAAAATCAAGGTTTTGAATGGGCAAATGGAGTCCGAATTTGGTAAAATTGATATGCTTAGACTCGTATTGAGATGAGGGTTCCGAATATGTGACTTTCGTGATTTTTCGACAAGCGTACCGAAAGTCGGGTTTTGACAACTTTGGGAATTTTGATGTAAATTGAGTTGTATTGATTGGGTGTCGTCCCATTGGCCTAAATTGTTGTATTTTTACTGTATTTGATCAGATTCTACGTGTGCGGAGCTTGATTCTTGTGGCAAGGGCATTTCGGAATAGTTGTCGCGCCGTATTGAGGTGAGTAATAGATGTGGGTGATGACCAGCGGGTTCGAAACCCCGGTATACCACTTTGTGACGCTGTATAGCGGCGAGACACGCACACTCTTGAGAGTGCGGGGTCGATCATGAACTGGAGACTATATATTAGTCCGACCTGTTGATACTGTACTATTGGCTATTCTCGAGCCGTTGAACCCCCTTCTTGGGCGGTTGAGTATACTTGTGGGCCGTGAGCCAGTTATTGGATCCCGCGAGGATCGTTATCATTGTCTTATCATATAGACATGCTAGTTTACTACTAGTCTGCAGCCATTTTTGTTATTATGCTAATTCCAATCTCTGGAACTTGATATTACTGTTTTCCAACTGAAAAATGATAAAAGAGTTTTCAAAAACTACTTTTGAGCCTGCGAGGCTGTATCTGCATATTAGCTGACTAGTAGTGGATCGGGCTGCACGCCGCAGCGAGATATATGTTGGATCGGACTGCACGCCGCAGAAATATCTCTATGAGATGTGCTTGGGCTGTAGGAGCCCCTCCGGAGTCTGAACCCCCACAGTGAGCACGGGTACCCAAAATTGGAGTCGGGCCACGCGCCGTAGCGGTCATATCATGCATTGCATTGCATTTAGCTACATCTGCTAGCTGTTATGCTATTTATTGGTATTTGTTGGTACAGGTACAGTGAATATTGATTCTATGACAGGGTAGCTGATTATAGTTTTACATAGTGCTTTATTGCGGATTTCTTATCTGCGCTGTCTTACCCTTGTTTATTACCACTGAGTCTGGCAGTACTCATTTTACTCCCCGCACCTTGTGTGCAGATCCAGGTACCTCTCAGCAGACTTGATTCGGTAGCTACTCGGAGGCATTGTGCGGGATAGTCGAGGTAGCTGCAGCGTCCGCAGGACCTGACTCCCCTTCTAGCTGTCATTTCTTATCTTGTTGTCTTTCTTTTCCGCATTGAGTTTGTTATAAACTTTATTACACTTATGTTCTTTAGAGGCTCATGACTCTTGACCCTTCGGTCTACGGGAGTTAGTATATTTTGGGACTTGGTCTCCCCGCTGTTGGTATAAGTATTACTATTGTTTCATATTTTGAAATGCTTAAATGGGTTAAAGAGAGCTTCTAGCTCCGTTGGTGATTCTCTTCCATTTTTGTCTCGTCTTTGCACGGACTCAACTCCGAGGGGTTGTTTTTGTTCCTGAATCATTCCATAACATTTTCAAATATATATATATAGCCTCCTTTTTTTGAAAAGTATAAGAATCACAATTCAAATGCCTATTTCTCATCAATTATATATATTATGTTTCTGAATCAAATGGAAGCATAAATAATGGTTAAATAACTCAGATTTCGCCTATTATCAATATTTTAAAGTTATAGTTTCATATCTACTACTTTTTTAATTTTAATAAATTTTTATGTATAATTTTTTACTCTGTGTCAGAAGTTATGGGTTCAATTGAACCCGCGGGTAATAAACTACATCTGCCCCTGCGTACAGTGACAGTACATGACTACATTCAATAGTACTATAGGAATTATTTGACTTTGAATCAATTATATGATTATTCTACTACAAGTTGCCTCAGTGTGGCATCTGATCCATTGCAACTACAAGAATTTGGTCTACTTTTAGGCATAGAAAGTCCATGAACTTGTATAGATTGGGAATTAACATATAATTGGTTCGCAGCTGTGATAATTTATCTTCCACTGCCTGGATTGTTGGTCGGATGGTGTTGTGCATTCCGCAACAATGATAACCATCTAGGTATACTTGATTTTGATCAACAAACTTACTTATCTGGATAGAAAAATAGGTGCCCTTTGATCTGAAAAGCTGGTTTCTTCAATGAAAGCTGCAAGTAGTAATCTTCAGTTGTAAACTAATTTCTCCGTCTTTATTTTCAATAGACATCTACAACTCTGAACCAGTAGGTTAGCATTATGTTTTGAGATTCAACTGGAAATTTGGGTAGTTTGAGTTGGTTTAGAGACCAAAAGTTGAACTGTTATTCTAGATTGAAAGAAGAAATCTCATCTTAGGACAATTTTGTAGTGAGTGTAGAAGAAAAGCTCAAATTTTTTTCTTCTTATTGCCAGAAAAGTTGTTATCCACAATATCAAATCAATCGGTTAAGTTCGACACTTTTGCTGGTATCTTCAATCTTGCTTGATAGATTTGACTTTTTGTTGTCAAAAGAACTTAGACTTTCTAGAAAAGGAACTTTTTGCTATCAACATGGAATTCTTGCCAAGTTATTTTCTTTTTTTATTTGCACCGGGTGTCTGAATCTTTAAGAGCCCCGACTAATTTTGGGGGTGCACAGACCCTCGGCAAGAAGTTTTTCGCACGTGCACCATGGTTAATTCAGGTTTTATCCAGTTCGATGGCCCTCAAAAATTGTTTGCACCCAGTGGATTTAGAACTTGAGACCTTGAAAGAGAGCAAACCCCAAGGCACAAGTCTATTGCCACCAGGTCAATCCCCTAGGGTTTCTTGCCGAAGTTATTTTCATGAGGATAATAATCCATTTTGACTGATACCAAATCTTAAACAATTTTGGACATGAACGCGCGGTTGTTGAAATGGTTAAGGAATTTTCTAGCATGTGAATTACAATGTAGGAATTTATAAGGTCTAATTAAAGTTAAATTTGAGATGGATAATGTCGTTGATTTTTCTTTAATTTTGGTTGTCCCATGCAGTATGATGCAATTGCTCCTGACATTGTCTCGATCAGTTCATTATTATCGCAGTTCTCTTCCCAACATTGCATGAGCATTGTGTGTTCTCTTTTCTATATGGAAGAATTGACTTATCTAATCATAATCTCAAGCAAGCTCCAACTAGCCTGAAATTGAGGATTATTATATTTCATCTATTGACATAGTTATTTTACAATTTCAGATCATACAGTATGATGTTCAATAATTTAGCAGATTGAAGATTTCAATATGACAAAGAGTTGCAGAAATTATTTGAAGATTATTATTCGTGAAGATTAGTTATTTAATGACATTAGCTATTTAGTTTAAATAATTTTAAGTTTATTTATTTAATATATATTAATATTTTGAAAGTACTTTTTATTGGTTAAGATTTAACGAGATATATGATGATTTTATGAATTAATATGGATATGTTTTGTTATTTGTAATATTTTTTTATCGAATGTAGTAGCTATTATTAATGATGGCTAAACATAATGTTATAGCTTGTGATTGTTAGTGCCAATTTAATAGGATATACCGACTATAAAATGATCGATAAAAGGGCAAATTAAGACGTTTATCATGAATATTGTAGCCATTATATTGCAATTAAAGATGACTTTTAGCGGCAATTTAATTGAATTTACTAGGCATTAAAATGGATGCAAAGAGGGCATAATAATATGTTTTAGAAGAGATATTATTGCCACAATAATTACCGCTAAAGGTATGGACTTTTAGCGACAGTTATTTTAACTTTAGCGACTACAAAAATGAACTTTAAAGTAGCATTACTAGCCATTTTTAGTGGGTTTAGCAGCCATCATAATTACCGCAAATATTTACCATTAAAGTAAATAAGTTTTAGTGGCAATAAGTCATACCCTTTACCAGCCTTTGGAAGAAACGTCGCTAAAGGATTTACCGTCCCCGGCTTCAACTGCTAAATACTAATTGTCGGTAAATAATATAGCAGCCTCTATTATTGCCGCCAATGCAGTTAATTTTATTGCCGCTGAAGTCCATTTTTGTTGTAGTGGCTTAATAACAATAATAATAAAAGAAAAACGGAAGACAAAATCTGATAATGTAACTAAATACTAGTACAAAATCAAAAATACAACTCTACCCAGAATTGGTGTCACAATGTCACGGATCACTACGAATACTACAAATAGTAGCAACCTCGCTATGGTCCAAAAGCTCCAGTACCGGGATCTGCATACAGTGCAGAGTGTAATATCAGCACAACTGACTCCAAATGCTGGTAAGTTTTGAGCCTAACCTCGGCGAAGTAGTGACGAGTCTAGGACAAGACTACCAAGAAAACCTGTGCAATTAAATCATATACAACAAATAATAATAACAAAAACTAGCAGTTAAAGATGGGAAGGGGGAACATGTTGATGGGGATATCAAGTATTAACAGAATTTCAGTAGAGAAACACCAAGAACACCATAATTCAATTATGACAAGAATAAGGAACACAGTAACAAGTGTACAGCATCACCCTTCGTGTTTTTACTCTCGTTCTCATCATAAGAATCAATAGATTCGACACGACATCACCCGTCGTCCTTTTACCTCACGTAATAATGGCACGACAATATCCTTCATGTATTATCACTCATATCATGGCACAACATCACCCTTCGTGCTTTTACATTTATAATATTGTTATTGCATCACCCTTCGTGCATTAACACTTACTCACAAATATCACGCACGACATCACCCTTCGTACTTTTCACTCTTCCTTACCCAAGCAAAAATCACAAGTAACTCGGGCAAGGGTACACTAGTATAACAATAATAACCGGTCAAGGAAAATAATATTATAAGTAATAACAACTCGGCAAGGGAAACAATGCTCAACTCGCTTCCACAATCACTTCATAACATAAATCTCAACTTCAGTCAATACTCAACTCGCTTTCACAATCACTTCACAACAATAATATCCCGGCAAGGGAAACAATATCATAAGCAATAACATCCTGGCAAGTGAAACAATGTTATACTCATTTTCACAATTACTTCACAATATAAATCACAACTTGAGACAATGTTCAATTACTAAGAATACTTCTATAAGCCTTGTTCAACATTGATTATCATCATATTAAGCATTGATAATACATAACGGAATCACGACAATCATAATATAAGACTCACGGGCATGCTTGACACCATTGTATAGAGACTTGTCACCAAACCTGTACATCGTACTCAACAATTAACACATAGCAATTAGGACCACAACCATTATTCTCTCAAACTAAGGTTAGACCAAACACTTACCTCAATGCTACGAACATAATCAAGCCTCAACTACCGCTTTACCTCTCGATTCCACTTCCAATTCGTTTGTATCTAGTCACAATTTACTTAACGATATCAATAAATGCTAAATAAACCAATTCTAATGCATGAAAATAGATTTTCTAATGATTTCCCCAAAAAGTCAAAACCCGACCCCTGGCCCACTTTGTCAAACCCCGAAGTTTGAACCAAAACTCGATCACCCGTCCACCTACGAACTCAAATATATAATTTATTTTAAAATCGGACCCCAAATTGAGGTTTAAATCACCAAAAATTAAAAATTCTAAGTTCTACCCAAAATAACCAAATTTCCTATGAAAAACCCTTGATTCTGAAATGAAATCATGTAAAAAGATGGATTAGATTGAAAGAAATGAGTTAGAAATGACTTACTAATGATTTAGAAGAGTTTGTGCCCTTGACAAGTCGCCCAAATGTGTTTTAGGGTTTGAAAAGTTATAAAAATAAAGATGAATCTCGTCTGAATTCTCACTTATCATGTGCAGATGTCGCAATTGTGACCAGGAGTTCGCAATTGCAAACCTTGAGAATTCCTACTAGCTTCGTAAATGCGAAGAAAAAGTCTATCGGGTGAGTTAGGAGTGAATTGGATTGAAAATGAGGCATATAGCCTTCTTGAAGGAAACTTGAATAAGGAAAGTCAACCCGGAGTTGACTATTTGGTTAGAGGGCTCGGAATCAGATTCCGATGATTCGGTTAGTTCCGGGAGGTGATTTGTGACTTAGGGGAGCGATCGGAATTGAATTTGGAGGCCCGGTGTAGAAATAGGCTTGAATTGGCTAAGGTTGAATTTTGGCGAAATCCGAACGGTAGGTGAGATTTTGATCCGGGGTCGGAATGGAATTCCGACAGTTGCAGTAGCTCCGTTAGGTGATTTTGGATGTGCCTGCAAAATTTCAGGTCATTCGGACGTCGTTTAGTCGGGTTTTTGATTGATTGTGTAATTCGGAATGTTTTAAGGAATTTAGGCTTGAATTCGATGTGAATTATGGATTTTTGATGTTGTTAGACGTGTTTTGAGGATTGGAACAAGTTCGAATAAGGTATTAGGGTGTGTTGGTGTGTTTGGATGAGGTCCCGGGGGCCTCGGGGTGTTTTCGGATGGTTAAACGGAAGAAAATCATGGAAATTGCAGGTTGAAGTATTCTGGTTCTGTCATTTTTGCCCCTGCGGAAATGCGGGCGCGGAGGCGAGTCCGCAGGAGCGGACTGAGGAGCGCAGAAGCGGACTTGATGAAAAATGGGAAAGTCCGTAGAAGCGAATTCTTGACCGCCTGGGCGAGTCCGCAGGAGCGGACTCTGGTGCGCAGAAGCGGGAGTTTTCGCAGAAACGGGGGTTCAATCGCTGGGCGAGTCCGCAGGAGCGGACTCTGGTGCGCAGAAGCGGGAGTTTTCGCAGAAGCGGGGGTTCAATCGCGGAAGCGGACGCGCGTAGGCGGTCCTTTTCTCGCAGAAGCGGAATTGGCCGGCTAGGCCGGGAATCGATGAAGCGACCCTCCGGTCGCGGATACGGACTCGTAGGAGCGGAATTTTATCCGCAGAAGCGAAAATCGCAGTGAGTTAAGTGTATCAGAAGTTAGAAAATTTCAGAAACATTTCACACATTTGGGTCTCGGCTTTAGAGGCGATTTGGGCGATTTTGAAGAGAAATTCAAGGGAAATCATCAGGTAATCAACTATGGACTTAAACTATGATTAGTATTGGTAATATTATGCAATTATATCATGAAAATGGAGGAATTTGGGGTAATTTATGGAGGATTGAGCCCTAGGCTTGAACTTTAGAAAATCAAGGTTTTGAATGGGCAAATGGAGTCCGAATTTGGTAAAATTGATATGCTTAGACTCGTATTGAGATGAGGGTTCCGAATATGTGACTTTTGTAATTTTTCGACAAGCGTACCGAAAGTCGTGTTTTGACAACTTTGGGAATTTTGATGTAAATTGAGTTGTATTGATTGGGTGTCGTCCCATTGGCCTAATTTGTTGTGTTTCTACTGTATTTGATCAGATTCTACGCGTGCGGAGCTTGATTCTCGTGGCAAGAGCATTGCGGAGTAGTCGTCGCGCCGTATTGAGGTGAGTAATAGATGTGGGTGATGACCAGCGGGTTCGAAACCCCGGTATACCACTTTGTGACGTTGTATAGCGGCGAGACACGTATTCTCTTGTGAGTGCGGGGTCGATTGTGATTGGGGACTATGACTTAGTCCGACTTGTTGATATTGTATTATGATATTAGGCTATTCTTGAGCCGTCGAACCTCCTTCTCGGATGGTTTCATATTATATATTGTGATAATGGCCACTCTTGAGCCGAGGAACCCCCTTCTTGGGCGGTTGAGTATACTTGTGGGCCATGAGCCAGTTATTGGATCCCGCGAGGATCGTTATCATTGTCTTATCATATTGATATGCTAGTTTACTACTAGTCCGCAGCTATTTCTGTTATCATGTTATTTCCAAATCTCTGGAACTTGATATTTCTGTTTTCAACTGAAAAATAATAAAAGATGTTTTCAAACTACTTTTGAGCCTGCGAGGCTGTGATTGCATATTAGCTGACTAGTAGTGGATCGGGCTGCGCGCCGCAGCAGTACATATGTCGGATCGGACTGCACGCCGCAGTGATATTGTGCTTGGGCTGTAGGAGCCCCTCCGGAGTCTGAACCCCCACAGTGAGCACGGGTACCCAAATTGGATCGGGCTACGCGCCGTAGCGGTCATATCATGCATTGCATTGCATTTAGCTATATCTGCTAGCTGTTATACTGTTTTGCTGGTACTTGTTGGTACAGGTACAGTTGATATTGATTCTGTGACATGGTATTTGATTACAACTTTACATAGTGCTTTATTGCGGATTTCTTATCTGCGCTGTCTTACCCTTGTTTATTACCACTGAGTCTGGCAGTACTCATTTTACTCCCTGCACCTTGTGTGCAGATCCAGGTACCTCTCAGCAGTGATCCAGCAGCTGAGCGAGGCGACGTTTGTGGATATTCGAGGTAGCTGCAGAGTCCGCAGGACCCGATATTCCTTCTTACTGTCTTGATTTTGTATTGACTTTTCCTTCCGCACTTGGTATCTTGTAAACCTTTATACACTCATGTTCGGTAGAGGCTCATGACTATTGACCCTTGGTCTATGGGAGTTGATGTATTATGGGACTTGGTTCCCCATTTTCGTTATATGTATCACTATTGCTTCGGGATTTGATATGCTTAAATGGGCTAAAGAGAGCTTCTAGCTCCGTTATTGTTATTGATTGGTCAGGCTGGCTTAGCAATGTGCTGGGCGCCATCACGACCAGATTTGGGGTCGTGACAAGTTGGTATCGGAGCCTAGGTTTACTAGGCCTCATGAGTCTTGAGCCGGTTAGTAGAGTCTTGTGGATCGGTACGGGGACGCCTGTACTTATCCTCGAGAGGCTGCGAACCTTTAGGAAACACTTCACTTTTCTTGAACTCTATCGTGCGATCTTGTTGTTCCGAGAACTGAACTTCTATATTCTATTCTCTCGCAGATGGCGAGAACGCGAGCATCAGGACGAGGTGGACGACCTCCATTGCCACTTGTTAGAGGCCGTGGACGCGGTCGTGCTAGAGGTAGAGGTAGGGCGGCTGAGGCAGTGCCAGCTGACCCGCCCGTTGTACCAGTTCAGGAGCAGCCCCCAGTGGTTGATGCTCCAGCAGCCCCAGTTCAGGGCCAGACTGTATCTATTGCTATTCCTGGTCTTCAGGAGACTCTTGCTCAGATATTATCAGTGTGTTCCGGTTTGGCTCAGGTAGTCTCAGCTACTGCTGCTGCAGCGACATCTCAGACAGGGGGTGGTCAGCAGACCCCTGCAGCTCGCACACCCGAGCCGGTTATTCAGGGACTTCAGACGCCAGAGGCGATCCCCGCTCAGGTGGTTGCACCGGTTATTCCTCCAGCTGCACCAGCTCCAGCTACAGAGCATATGGTTCAGGTTATGCCCGACGACGAGCAGTGTCGTCTTGAGAGATTTGGTAGACTTCAGCCACCCCATTTCAGTGGCGTCGAGGGCGAGGATGCCCAGGGTTTCTTGGACAAGTGTCAGAGGATGTTGCGGACGGCTGGTATTCTTGAGTCCAGCGAAGTTTCATTTACTACCTTTCAGTTCACTGGTCCCGCATTTGATTGGTGGGAAGAGTTTGAGAGGCGTAGGCCTGCAGGAGCAGCACCTCTCACATGGCAGCAGTTCTCTACTCTCTTTCTAGAGAAATATGTACCTCGGTCTCGTCGCGAGGAGCTACGTCGCCAGTTCGAGTGGTTGGTTCAGGGCGACATGTCTGTGACCCAGTATGAGCTCAGATTCACACAGCTGGCTAGGCATGCCACATGGATGATCCCTAATGATAGGGAGAGGATCAGGAGGTTCATTGATGGCCTCAACTACTCTATCCGCATTCTTATGACCAGAGAGAGAGTTTTGTCATCATCGTTTGAACAGGTTGCTGATATGGCACGCTCCATTGAGGCGGATCGTCGCCGAGAGAGAGAGAGGAGCAGGAGGCCAAGAGGCCTCGTGGTTCTGGTAGTTTCAGTGGTGCTCCATCTAGAGGGCATTCCCAGCAGAGCAGAGGTCGCTCATCTAGACCTTCTCATTCGAGCCGCCCAGAGCAGAGCGGAGGTTCTTATGGTCGTGGTCGACAGGGGTTTCAACAGGGTCAGTCTTCACTCAGCGCCCTCCCAGCTTAGAGTTATACACCTGCTTCTTCAGCCTAGGGTTCATCTGTGGCGAGGTGATCCCTTCAGTTCCCTTCTCCAGCTCCCGGTAGTTGTTACGAGTGTGGTGAGTTTGGCCACACGAGGAGACAATGTCCTCGGCTTCGCAGTGGTAGGTCTCAGCAGAGGGATCATCCTTCCTCTTCTACTCCATCTTCAGTGCCATCCCAGTCTAGTAGGGTGAGGGTCAATCATCTAGTGGTCACCCCATGAGTGTTGAGCGATCGAGCGGTGGTCAGGCTCGGTTCTATGCACTTCCAGATAGGAGAGATGTTGTTGCTTCAGACATAGTGATCACATGTATTATCTCAGTTTTCCATAGGGATGTTCTATTTTGTTTGATCCAGGGTCCACATATTCTTACGTGTCCTCTTATTTTGCACATCATTTGGGTGCGACTCGTAGTAGTCTTGATTTACCCGTTCATGTATCCACCCCCGTGGGTGATACGATTGTTGTGGATCATGTCTATAGATCCTGTGTTATATCTATTGGGGGTCTGGAGACCCAGGCAGATTTGTTATTGTTGGGCATGGTGGACTTTGATGTTATATTGGGTATGGACTGGTTGTCTCCGTACCATGCTATATTGGACTGTTATGCTAAGACAGTTACGTTGGCCATTCCTGGTATTTCTCGTATTGAGTGGCGGGGTTCGACCGATTTCGTCCCTAGCCGTGTTATTTCGTTCCTAAAAGCTCAGAAGATGGTTAAAAAAGGGTGCTTATCGTACTTAGCTTTTGTGAGAGATGTGGGAGCTGAGTCTCCTAGCATTGATTCTGTACCTGTTGTGAGGGACTTCCCATATGTATTCCCCTGAGACCTGTCGGGCATGCCACCGGACAGGGATATTGATTTTGGCATTGACTTGGTGCCGGGCACTCAGCCCATATCCATTCCTCCTTATCGGATGGCACCAGCTGAGTTGAAAGAACTGAAAGAGCAGCTTCAGGAGCTTCTGGATAAGGGTTTCATCCACCCTAGTGTGTCCCCGTGGGGTGCACCGGTGTTGTTTGTTAAAAAGAAAGATGGTTCCATGCGGATGTGTATTGATTATAGGCAATTGAACAAAGTGACAGTGAAGAACAAGTACCCTCTACCGCGCATAGATGATTTGTTTGATCAGTTACAGGGTGCGAGGGTGTTTTCTAAGATCGATCTTCGTTCAGGCTATCATCAGCTGAAGATCAGGGACTCGGATATTATGAAGACTGCATTCAGGACCCGATATGGTCATTATGAGTTTCTTGTGATGTCGTTTGGGCTGACCAACGCCCCAGCAACATTTATGCATCTGATGAACAGTGTGTTCATGCCTTATTTGGATTCATTTGTGATTGTGTTCATTGATGACATTCTAGTCTACTCCCGTAGTCAGGAGGAGCATGCTCAGCATTTGAGTATTGTGTTGCAGAGATTGAGGGAGGAGAAGCTATATGCTAAATTCTCCAAGTGCGAGTTTTGGCTCGAGTCCGTAGCATTTCTGGGACATGTGGTGTCTCGTGATGGTATTCAGGTTGATCAGAAAAAGATAGAGGCGGTGCAGAGTTGGCCTAGACCGACCTCAGCTACAGAGATTAGGAGTATTCTTGGCTTGGCGGGATATTATCGCCGGTTTGTTCAGGGATTTTCATCCATTGCTTCTTCATTGACTAAATTGACCCAGAAGGGTGTATCATTCGTGTGGTCGGATGAGTGCGAAGAGAGCTTTCGGAAGCTCAAGACAGCTTTGACCACAGCTCCAGTGTTAGTATTTCCATCAGCTTCAGGTTCATATACCGTTTATTGTGATGCCTCGAGAGTGGGGATAGGTTGTGTGTTGATGCAGGAAGGTAAGGTGATTGCTTATGCTTCTCGGCAGTTGAAGCCACATGAGAAGAACTATCATGTTCATGACTTGGAGCTAGCCGCCATTGTTCATGCATTGAAGATTTGGAGGCACTATTTGTATGGTGTGTCTTGTGAGGTGTATACCGACCATCGTAGTCTCCAACACTTGTTCAAACAGAAAGACCTTAATTTGAGACAGCGGAGATGGCTTGAGTTGCTGAAGGATTATGACATTACTATATTATATCATCCGGGGAAGGCCAATGTGGTGGCCGACGCTTTGAGCCGGAAGGCGGTCAGTATGGGGAGCTTGGCATATATTCCAGCTGAGGAGAGGCCATTTGCTTATGATGTTCAGGTGCTAGCCAATCGGCTTGTGAGGTTAGATATTTCGGAGCCCAGCCGGGTATTGGCTTGTGTTGTATCTCGGTCATCTCTATATGATCGTATTCGTGAGCGCCAATATGATGATCCACATTTGGTCATCCTTAGGGATAGAGTTCAGCATGATGATGCTAGAGACGTCACCTTTGATAGTGACGACGTATTGAGGATGCAGGGCCGGATATGTGTGCCCAATGTTGATGGCCTTCGTGAGTTGATTCCGGAGGAGGCCCATAGCTCGCGGTATTCTATCCATCCAGGAGCCGCGAAGATGTATCAAGATTTGAAACAACACTATTGGTGGAGAAAGATGAAAATGGACATTGTCAGACATGTAGCACGGTGCCTCAACTGTCAGCAGGTTAAGTACGAGCATCAGAGGCCCGGTGGTGTATTTCAGCGCATTGCTATTCCTGAGTGGAAATGGGAGAGGATCACTATGGACTTTGTTATTGGACTCCCTCGGACGGCGAGGAAGTTTGATTCTGTATGGGTGATTGTGGATAGACTGACCAAGTCAGCTCACTTCATTCCAGTTAGTACTACCTACTCATCGGAGCGGTTGGCACCGATCTTTATTCGAGAGATTGTTCGGTTGCATGGGGTCCCAGTGTCTATCATATCCGACAGGGGCACTCAGTTCACTTCTCAGTTTTGGAGAGCATTTCAACGAGAGATGGGTACGCGGGTTGAGTTGAGTATCGCATTTCACCCCCAGACAGACGGACAGTCGGAGCGCACTATTCAGATCCTGGAGGATATGTTGCGGGCATGTGCATGATTGACTTTGGTGGTTCGTGGGATGAGTTCTTGACACTTGCTGAGTTTGCCTAAAACAACAGTTATCGGTCGAGTATTCGGATGGCCCCGTATGAGGCATTGTATGGCAGACGGTGTAGATCCCCCGTGGGATGGTTTGAGCCTGGTGAGGTTAGATTGATAGGGACTGAGTTAGTCCGGGATGCTCTGGATAGAGCAAAGTTGATCCAGGAGAGGCTTCGTACAGCACAGTCTCGTCGGAAGAGTTATGCGGACCGTAGAGTTCGAGAGTTGTCTTTCATGGTTGGTGACAGAGTATTGTTGAAGGTTTCACCTATGAAGGGTGTCATGAGGTTTGGGAAGAAAGGGAAGTTGAGTCCCAGGTACATTGGTCCTTTTGAGATACTCAAGAGAGTTGGAGAGGTGGCATATGAGTTAGCCTTGCCGCCCAGCTTATCCAGCGTTCATCCAGTATTCCATGTGTCTATGCTCCGGAAGTACATCGGAGATCCGTCTCATGTATTAGATTTCAGCACCATTCAGCTTGATGGTGATCTATCCTATGATGTGGAGCCTATTGCCATTTTGGGACCGCAGGTGAGAAAATTGAGGTCTAAGGAGATTGCATCAGTTAAGGTTCAGTGGAGAGGTCGACCCGTGGAGGAGGCCACTTGGGAGGTCGAGCGGGAGATGCGGAGCATATATCCTCACTTGTTTGAGACTTCAGGTATGTTTCTTGACCCGCTCGAGGACGAGCGTTTGCTTAAGAGGGGGAGAATGTGACGACCCGGCCCGTCGTCACGGGAATTACCACCCCGTTATGTTGAAATTGTATGTTTTATGCTTTTATATCGGTGTTAAAGTCTATCGGGTGAGTTAGGAGTGAATTGGATTGAAAATGAGGCATATAGCCTTTGTGAAGGAAACTTGAATAAGGAAAGTCAACCCGGAGTTGACTATTTGGTTAGAGGGCTCGGAATCGGATTCTGATGATTCGGTTAGTTCCGGGAGGTGATTTGTGACTTAGGGAGCGATCGGAATTGAATTTGGAGGCCCGGTGTAGAAATAGGCTTGAATTGGCTAAGGTTGAATTTTGGCGAAATCCGAACGGTAGGTGAGATTTTGATCCGGGGTCGGAATGGAATTCCGACAGTTGCAGTAGCTCCGTTAGGTGATTTTGGATGTGCCTGCAAAATTTCAGGTCATTCGGACGTCGTTTGGTCGGGTTTTTGATTGAATGTGTAATTCGGAATGTTTTAAGGAATTTAGGCTTGAATTCGATGCGAATTATGGGTTTTGATGTTGTTAGACGTGTTTTGAGGATTGGAACAAGTTCGAATAAGGTATTAAGATGTGTTGGTGTGTTTGGATGAGGTCCCGGGGCCTCGGGGTGTTTTCGGATGGTTAAACGGAAGAAAATCATGGAAATTGCAGGCTGGGATCCTGTTTCTGTCATTTTCGCCCCTGCGGAAATGTGGGCGCGGAGGCGAGTCCGCAGGAGCGGACTGAGGAGCGCATAAGCGCTTATTTTCGTAGAAGCGGAATCTTTTCCGCTGAAGCGGCGTCGCTGGTGCGAGTGGGTGACCGCAGAAGCGGACTTGATGAAAAAGGGGAAAGTCCGCAGAAGCGGATTCTTGACCGCCTGGGCGAGTCCGCAGGAGCAGACTCTGGTGTGCAGAAGCGGGTGTTTTCGCAGAAGCGGGGGTTCAATCGCGGAAGCGGACGCGCGTAAGCGGTCCCTTTCTCGCAGAAGCGGAATTGGCCGGCTAGGCCTGGAATCGCTGAAGCGACCCTCTGGTCGCGGATACGGACTCGTAGGAGCGGAATTTTATCCGCAGAAGCGAAAATCGCAGTGAGTTAAGTGTATTAGAAGTTAGAAAATTTCAGAAACATTTCACACATTTGGGTCTCGGCTTTAGAGGCGATTTGGGCGATTTTGAAGAGAAACTCAAGGGAAATCATCATGTAATCAACTATGGACTTAAACTATGATTAGTATTGGTAATATTATGCAATTATATCATGAAAATGGAGGAATTTGGGGTAATTTATGGAGGATTGAGCCCTAGGCTTGAACTTTAGAAAATCAAGGTTTTGAATGGGCAAATGGAGTCCGAATTTGGTAAAATTGATATGCTTAGACTCGTATTGAGATGAGGGTTCCGAATATGTGACTTTTGTAATTTTTCGACAAGCGTACCGAAAGTCGGGTTTTGACAACTTTGGGAATTTTGATGTAGATTGAGTTGTATTGATTGGGTGTCGTCCCATTGGCCTAATTTGTTGTATTTCTACTGTATTTGATCAGATTCTACGCGTGCGGAGCTTGATTCTCGTGGCAAGGGCATTGCGGAGTAGTTGTCGCGCCGTATTGAGGTGAGTAATAGATGTGGGTGATGACCAGCGGGTTCGAAACCCCGGTATACCACTTTGTGACGCTGTATAGCGGCGAGACACGTACTCTCTTGTGAGTGCGGGGTCGATCGTGATTGGGGACTATGACTTAGTCCGACTTGTTGATACTGTATTATGATATTAGGCTATTCTTGAGCCGTCGAACCTCCTTCTCGGATGGTTGCATATTATATATTGTGATAATGGCCACTCTTGAGCCGAGGAACCCCCTTCTTGGGCGGTTGAGTATACTTGTGGGCCATGAGCCACTTATTGGATCCCGCGAGGATCGTTATCATTGTCTTATCATATTGACATGCTAGTTTACTACTAGTCCGCAGCTATTTCTGTTATCATGTTATTTCCAAATCTCTGGAACTTGATATTTCTGTTTTCAACCGAAAAATGATAAAAGATGTTTTCAAACTACTTTTGAGCCTGCGAGGCTGTGATTGCATATTAGCTGACTAGTAGTGGATCGGGCTGCGTGCCGCAGTAGTACATATGTCGGATCAGACTGCACGCCGCAGTGATATTGTGCTTGGGCTGTAGGAGCCCCTCCAGAGTCTGAACCCCCACAGTGAGCACGGGTACCCAAATTGGATAGGGCTACGCGCCGTAGCGGTTATATCATACATTGCATTGCATTTTAGCTACATCTGCTAGCTGTTATACTGTGTTGCTGGTACTTGTTGGTACAGGTACAGTTGATATTAATTCTGTGACAGGGTAATTGATTACAGCTTTACATAGTGCTTTATTGCGGATTTCTTATCTCGCGCCGTCTTACCCTCGTTTATTACCACCGAGTCCGGCAAGTACTCATTTTACTCCCCTGCACCTTGTGTGCAGATCCAGGTACCTCTCAGCAGTGATCCAGTAGCTGTGTGAGGCGACGTTTGTGGATAATCGAGGTAGCTGCAGAGTCCGCAGGACCCGATATTCCTTCTTACTGTCTTGATTTTGTATTGACTTTTCTTTCCGCACTTGGTATCTTGTAAACCTTTATACACTCATGTTCGGTAGAGGCTCATGACTCTTGACCCTTCGGTCTATGGGAGTTGATGTATTATAGGACTTGGTTCCCCGTTTTCGTTATATGTATCACTATTGCTTCGGGATTTGATATGCTTAAATGGGCTAAAGAGAGCTTCTAGCTCCGTTATTGTTATTGATTGGTCAGGCTGGCTTATGAATCTCGTCTGAATTCTCACATATCATGTCCAGATGTCGCAATTGTGACCAAGAGTTCGCAGTTGCGAACCTTGAGAATTCCTACTAGCTTCGCAAATGCGAAGAAACTATAGCATTTGCGACCCTAACAAATTCCTGTCATCTTCGCAATTGCGAAGGAGAGGGTCGCATTTGCGACCTCTGGGATTTCTGGGGGTTTTCACAATTACGAAGAAAAGCTCACAAATGCGAGCTAGGTTGGTCAGGTCTTATTTTGCATTTGCGATCACCCCTTCGCAATTCCCATGCCATCAGACATCGCATTTGAGATCCCCGATCTCGCAATTGCGAGATTAGAGGCCAAAATACCATAACTGAACCTGCAACAATTTTCCTAAGTCCAAATACCTCAGTGGCCTATCCAAAACTCACTCGAGCCATCGGGACTTCAAACCAAACGTGCACGCAAGTCCAAAAATATCTTACAAACTTGCTCGTGCGATCAAATCATCAAAATAGCATCAACAACTATGTGTTAAACCTCAATTCATGAAATCACTCAAGAACATTAAAATTTCTATTTTCTCAACTATAAGTCTGTTTTATATCAAACGAATTCCGATTCTTACCAAATTTCACATATTCAACCAAATTATTATTTTAAGCTTGTATCGGGCTCCGGAACCAAGATACGTGCCCAATGCCATCAAAAAATTGCATCAATTCACTTCTAAAAGACTTTATATTTTCCAGCAAAAACATTTCTTTAAAAATTCTTTTCTCGGGCTTGGGACCTCAAAATTCGACTCCGAGCATACATCCAAGTATCATATTTTACTATGGACCCTACAAGAATGTCGGATCACGGGTTCGGGTCCATTATCAAAAATATTGACCATAGTCAACTTTAAATAAATTTTAAATGTCAATTTTCTTATTTTACTAAGATTTCACATAAAAGCTTTTCGGAAAAAGCTTCCGACTGCACACAAATCGAAGTGAGGCAAAAAGTTCTATCACATGTATAAACATGAACACAAGTTTTTACCTTTTGTATATGTTGTTTACATAATAAGAGGTGATGGCACTTAGAAAAGAGCTTGCGTCATTCATAAGGTATCTTAATTTCTGATAGCTGCTTTGTGTGTGCGTTTGTCGTATAACATGGGTTACTTCACTCCCCTTCCATGAGCGCAGACCTAGGCTTTTAATAATATGGGTACACCATTAAAAAAAATAAAGTATTAAGCGAAATTAATCCTTGCTCCTCAAAGTAAGTAACTCAATATTCAACTAGTTGCAAATATAACCTTTTTGGAGCATGCAGATACTATTAAATCAATTTTAAAAAATACATAGTTTGACGGAGAGACCATGGGTTCACGTACCCTATATATTAGGCCATAAATACGCCCGAGCTAAACTACTATTCCAAGGGGCTTGAAACAAGAGAAACTTTCAGAAACCACTATGTTTTAGTGATTATAGCTAGTTGTAACTATCATTTACCATATTACTTCCTATAGCTATGTTTTCAGATTTTTTTAGAGTTCGATGTATTTACAGCTAGACAGGGGATTACAACATTCCTAAGCATGAAACAGGGGATTACAGCTAGACTAATTTTTGTATTCAAGTGTATTTGACTATATTCATGGCATTAAACATGGAATTACAGCTAGACAGATTATCGTATGCGACAGTATTTGACTGTATTTACGGCGTGAAACAGAAGATTATGCTATTTTTAAACAGAAAGTGAATCAATTAACATAATAGACTCCTAATATAACTCAACAAACTCAATTATAACACACAAATTTTATATTTCCAGTTATAAAAAAGATTCTCAACAGAAAAACTCCCTAAAAATATAGCAATCTTCAAATAAACTATATAATACATAAATTATATTAATTAAATAATATATATGAATACATTCATAGAATATGGCGAGACAGTGAATACAATTAAATATATAGAATACAACGGGATACGTTAAAATACAATATAAAAAAAGACAATTACATAGAATACAATGAGATACATTCAAATAAAATGAAAAAAAAAACAGACAATAAATACAATAAAATACAACGAAACACATTGACATACATTGAAATATATTAATAGAAAATTCAAGTTGCCCAGCCCCCAACTCCGCCACATTTGCTCAAGAACAACCCTAATGTCGTCTTGTTGAAACAACATCAATATCCAGTCCTCGCTCACCGTCACCATTGCCTCCGATTAGCACGTAATTACTGGCAAAATAACATAAGTTTTATTTAATCCGATGTGTTGCATCAGAGAATGAGATTGGAATGTGAGGGCGACAATATCAATGAATAAATGCCGGCAAATCTAACTACACAAACATTAAAGTCCGGTGCTACTTTCTCAGCCTTGATAAGTACGTCAGTTCTAGGACTCCTCCCTATTGGAACTAGCTGGCCTTTTTGGTCGAAACGGTGGCGATGGCAATTGCTCCAGCGTTCGGCGGAGGAGAAGACATGGAAATAGAGAGAGGAGGAGAATAGATATGGGGTAGGGGATAGGAGAAATTTGAGAAGATATGAGAGAAAAACAATACAAAGCTTATTTTATGGCATAAGGATAGAAGGTGATCATAAATAGATATTTGACTATAAAAAATCAAAACGTAGCTATCGAATATAATTTTTTAAAGGGTATTTATTTAAAATAAATAAGATATCAACATTTGATATATGAGGTAACTAATCCTTGAAATAATTACCTGGTAAATTAGAGGATTAGACAATATGTATATCAATATACAGTGTTGAGCGCAAAAATGACACATCCCAGCGTAAAGTCCAACCTTGATAATTTACAGTACTGACATCTGCCGAGAGTGCATCACCATTCACACAAAAATTCACTATAACCCATCTCAGCGTTTTCTGAACACAATGTTTATCATCTCTTTCAAATTCATGCAGGCCACTATCTCAGTATCTCCGAGATCTAAAGCTGTCATTGATGTTTCAGCTGATTTTGGAATAATACATTTCTTGTATCCCAGCTTCGCCACTGTATTTATCCTTTTGTCCATTCTCGGTACCTAATAATTTTTGTAAGGAGAACAAACAGAAGTGAATCAGAATGGCAGGAAAAGGAAAAACATGTCTTGTGCACGGGGAGCAAGTATAGTATTCTTTTGGCCAACTACATAAGCAGACCCTCAAACTTGGCCCTTTTTTTCCATTATTAGACATACTGCTGAAATGTCAAGGTGTGTGTGCTACACTGTATGAGCGCGCGAGGCCCTCTTCTTCTTATAAATCTTTTTTTTGTCCTTCTTCCTCACTCTCTCTCCCTACCTGCCTCCACCTTCCGCCACTAATCCACCATACTCTATAACAAAATGACCCAATTCTCTGGCAACTGAAACAATTCACTATGCTCTTTCAAAGACTTGATTTTGTCAAGAGCACATATAGCGAACGAAATTTTATCAAAGCAGCTTGAAGAGCTTGTTACCGAAAACTTTAGAACAAAGGATATCAAAATTTAGAAAGTAGCATCAAGGCCACACTAATAATGAACCATATCACAAAGCAAAAGAGTATCACATTCATCAGTTATTTCTCTAAACCTTTTTGTAATCCAATTTAATATCGCCACCACAAACATCAATCAAGGCCTAAAATCAAATGACTTCTATTACAACATATCGTACTAATCAATATAACCAGAGGAAGAATCCAACATCTAAAGCAAACTTTCAAAGTAAATGGTGTAATAAATACCAATTTATTAAATGCCCTCCTGGTAAATCCAAATCATAGTTCTATCTTGTGGGTTCAAAATTGTTGCACAAGTAGCCACATTTGCAGGCAACATGAATATTGTTAGAATAGTAATGTAAATAGAAGAAAATAAATAACCCTAATCCAATATATATTAGGAGTAGGATTTATTATGTGTGTAAATATATAGGGCTTATTGTAACATATGTCAATACATCAATAATATATTTTTCTCCCGTGCTTTCTCACATGGTATCAGAGCGAGGTTCAAGACATGTTCATCTTGGTAGCATCAGTTCTAGCCGCAACATATTTGACGATAATCGTGATTTTGTCTGAGAAATTTGACCGGTGTGTTATGCACGTTGAGACAAACTTTGTGGCAGAGATCTGGAGATACAGCATGTTGAAGGCTATGTGAAGAAGGGGGATCAAATTTATTTTGTCAGAAAATTCAGACCAAGGGGAAGCATTATTAGGTGTTTGCCATAATTTTCTTACCATATTTGATTTTCCTATCTTTTGAAGGAAAAGGGCAATATAATTACCTTAACTGGATTTTTCTTTTTGTAAAAGAAAAATGTAAATTCTTCCATATTTGGCTAGTCCCTTTTCGTGTAGGAGAATGTTTGAACTTCTATAAATTGAAGATTTTTCCTTCTCATTCAGTAGCATCCACAATGTAGCCATAGGGGGCTTGAGAGTAGTGTTTAGGGGGAGAACTTTACGGGACAAGTGTTAGTGGGTCACTTGTGTTTACCTCTTCGTGAGGTTGTTCTCTCGATATTTTGTACTATTTTATTATAGTGGATTGCTCATCTCCGTTGTGGACGTAGGTCAGTTGACCGAGCCACGTTAAATGTTTGTCTCTTTTGGTAGATTTCTCTTTTGTTGTTGGATTTATCGTCGCTCAAGGTTTGCTTGCTAGTTTCCGCATGACACCTGATTTTTTTCGGTCCTAACAAGTGGATCATTCCAGCGACTTCCGAGAGAAAAACCTTGTCGTCGTGATATCACGCGCCGGCGCGTGGATACTACTCCGGCCATCTTTTGACAAAACTCCAGTTGGACAGTCGGATCGCCTGGTGATTTCGAGCCAGACCATACCCTTTTCATTTGATTCCGACCACTTTGAATATTTTCCGGTAGCTACAATCTTTTTCCGGCAAGCACAGTATTTTCAGCATCTGATTCAGAGAACTTTCAGTTGATTCTTTCTGTTATTCGGTGATAATCCAATAATGTCTTTGGGAGCCGATGCTTTCGGGTCTAGAAACCCGGGTTCTGGCAATTCCGGTGTTATGATTACCTCGGAACCTTTAATGGGAGGTTCAAACTACTTAGCTTGGGCTTCATCTGTCAAGTTGTGGTGTAAAGGTCAAGGAGTTCAAGATCATTTAACAAAAAAGGTTAGCGAAGGTGATGAAAAAGCCAAAACACAGTAGAAGAAGGTTGATGCTCAGTTATGTAGTATCCTGTGGCGATCTATTGATTCCAAGTTGATACCCTTGTTCCGTCCATTCCAGACATGTTATTTAGTTTGGGAAAAGGCTCGTAATCTCTACACTAATGACATATCTCGTTTCTATGATGTAATATCACGAATGACAAGTTTGAAGAAACAGGAATTAGATATGACTACTTACCTGGGACAAGTTTAGGCAGTCATGGAAGAATTTGAGACGTTGATGCCAGTTTTTGCTAGTATTGAAAAACAACAAGAGCAACGACAAAAGATGTTTCTAGTTCTTACACTCGCTGGACTCCCTAATGACCTTGATTCAGTACGTGACCAGATTTTGGCTAGTCCAACCGTCCCAATAGTTGATGAGTTATTCTCTCGATTACTTCGCCTTGCTGCAGCATCTAGCCACCCAATAAGCTCATCACAGACACTTGACTCATCTGTCCTCGTATCCCAATCAGTGGACAATCGGGCATCTCATACTATGGAGAATAAACGAGGAGGAGGTCGTTTTGGAAGATCCATACCAAGTGCTCTTATTGTCATAAACTTGGACACACTCGTGATGTATGCTATTCTCTACATGGCCTCCCACCCAAAAATACTTATGTTACTCAGACTGAGACTACAGGTAACCAGGAATTTTCTTTATCTTAACGGGAGTATAATGAGTTCCTTCGATATTCAGCAAGTAAGCAGACATCTTCACAAGTAGCTTATGTTGCTCAGACTAATACTTCTGTTGTTGGTAATTCTTTTGCTTGTGTTTCCCAGTCTAGTCCTCCTGAACAATGGGTTGTGCACTCAGTCGCTTCTGATCATTTCTCTGATAATTGTTAGATATGTAGTCTTGTCCCACATTGGAATAGGAGTAGAATGTTTTTGTATAGTATAGTTATAAATAAGGATCTATTGTATTGTATTGAATACACAATAATATATCATATTTTCTCATGTGGCTTCTCACATGGTATCAGAGCTATCGTGAGAGATTTATCGCTGTGCATAAATTCCAGCGATTCCGGGAAGTAAAATCAGTCACCGGAACCCTTTTTTCCGGCGTCTTTCAAAGTTGTTTTGCGTCTGTTTTTTCTCTGTCAGTGTTGCGTAAAAAATCCAACTCTACCACAAGAGTAGTTATTGTCTGGCGACCAAACCCCAGTGAAAATATCCAACGATATTGTAGCTGTCCGAAGAAAATTTTTCGGCGAAGTTACGACATCGTGTGGGCCACTTTCCGGCCATTTTTTGGCGACGACTCTTCAGGACATATTGTTCCCCTTGCAATTCTGAGCCTACCCATCCGGGTTACACCAAATTCTAGCCACTTTTATATTTTTCCGGCATAGATAGTAATTTCAAAAGTGGACTTCCTGCCATTTTTTGAAAAAGTTCATTCAGAACAGTTGGGTCGTCTGTTAATTCCGATCCTACCCCTACCGTTTTTATTTCATTTCGACCACTTCGAATTATTTCTGACTGCTACAGTAATATTCCGGGAGCTACAGTATTTCTGGAGTGAACAGTGTTTTTCGGTGCAAAACAGTGTTCTATTTTCCTGCTGTAAATAGTGTTTTCTCAGCAATTTCTTTAGTTTTCCCAAAAGAGTTACTAATTTTCAAGATTTCAAGTTAACTACTACTATTAATTGTAGTGACATGGGAACCGATGCTTCAAATAGTCGGATGGTTTCTTTAGTGGATTATTTTGAGTTTCTTCGGTACAAAGCAGGTAAGCAGACATCTGCTGAGATAGCTTCCGTTGTTCAGACAGGTAAATAGCGTGACTTGTGTCTCTCAATCTTCATCTTCTGAGTCTTGGGTCATTGATTCAGGTGCATCAGATCATATTTCTGGTAACAAATCTCTTTTCACCACTATTTCGTATTCTCCATCTCTTCCAAGAGTCACAATGGCCAATGGGTCTCAAACCATGGCAACTGCAATAGGTCAATCAAGTCAAATTCCTTCCTTACCTTTAGATTCAGTTCTCTATGTCCCTCATAGTCCTTTTAATCTCATAACTGTTAGTCGCCTAGCCAAATCACTTAAATGTGCCATTTTATTTCTTGAATAAGTGTCTCCATAATAAGAATAAGTGACGGCTGATCTGGTCTGGGAGGCAACACGAGATGTGCTCGGAGTAGCCAAGGGATATTCAGGCAGGCATCAAGGTGACTGGTGGTGGAACGAGGCTGTCCAAGAAAAAGTGGAGGCGAAGAAGGCGGCATTTGCTCGGATTGCGGAGAGCTCGAGCGAGGAGGAAAGGAGAGTGAACATGGACTCCTATAAGGAGGCGAGGATGGAGGCACAGAAGCAAAGAATGCAGCGTTGGAGCGCATGTACGAGGAATTAGAAGAGAAAGGAGGGGACGGGAAGTTGTTTAGGTAGGCTAATGTGAGGGAGAAGAATGCGCGGGACCTGGACTGAGTTAGGTGCATAAAAGACGAGGATAGTAGAGTTCTGATGGGGGAGGCTCAGGTCAGGCAGAGGTGGCAAGCAAACTTCCGAGACCTGCTCAACGAGGAAGGGGACCAAGACATAGAGTTAGGGGAGCTGAGGGACTCAGAACGCCATAGGGATCTCGGATTCTGCAGGCGCATTAGGGTAGAGGAGGTCGTGGAGACTTTGCGTAGGATGAGTAGGGGTCGAGCGACCGGACCAGACGAAACTCCGATGGAGTTTTGGAAATGTTTGCTTAAGAGGGGGAGAATGTGACGACCCGGCCCGTCGTCACGGGAATTACCACCCCGTTATGTTGAAATTGTATGTTTTATGCTTTTATATCGGTGTTAAAGTCTATCGGGTGAGTTAGGAGTGAATTGGATTGAAAATGAGGCATATAGCCTTTGTGAATGAAACTTGAATAAGGAAAGTCAACTTGGAGTTGAATATGTAGTTAGAGGGCTCGGAATTGAATTCTGATGGTTTGGTTAGTTCCGGGAGGTGATTTGTGACTTAGGGAGCGATCGGAATTGAATTTGGAGGTCCGGTGTAGAAATAGGCTTGAATTGGCTAAGGTTGAATATTGGCGAAATCCGAACGATAGGCGAGATTTTGATCCGGGTGTTGGAATGGAATTCCGACAGTTGCAGTAGCTTCGTTAGGTGATTTTGGATGTGCCTGCAAAATTTCAGGTCATTCGGACGTCGTTTTGAAGAAACTTAGGCTTGAATTCGTGTAGAAATGGTGATTTTGATGTTTAGTGTGGTGTTTTTACGATTGGAACATTTTGGGGTATGTTGGTGGTTTTCGTTGGGGTCCCGGGGGCCTCAGGATGAATTCAGGGGTCCAAACGGACCATTTTGTGCCAAATGCACTGCTGTTTCTACTGCAATTAGTGCAGCAGAATTTTACCCTTCGCGATCGTAGAGATAGGGACGCGATCGCGTAAGGTCAAGAACGGAAGCGACGCGATCGCAGGAGCACGGACACGATCGCGTAGGGTTAACAGGGTGGTCATCGCGATCGCATAACATCTACGCGATCGCGTAGAATAGAAATGGGGTCCAGGGAAAAATGTGCTACGCGATCGCAGGAAGAGGGACGCGATCGCGTGAGGCCGGATGGTTGTACATCGCGATCGCATGAGGAGAGTCGCGATCGCGTGAGGGCGAAATGTTTGAACATCGCGATCGCGTGAGTGGAGTCGCGATCGCGTAGAGCAAATGGGTTTGGCAGAGAATTTAATTACAGAACAGAGGGGCTACGGGTTCATTAACCCAAAACGCCATTTTTGAGTTCTAGAGAGAGAAACTCACGGGAATTGCTGGTAATTCATCGGGGATTCGTCGGAGGTAAGTTTTGTGGCTTAATTACATCATTTTAACATGAAATCATGGGTTAAATTTCTGTAAATGGAAGATTAAAGGTGGGTTTGAGCCCTAGGCCTAAATTGAAGAAAAACACTGATTTGAGTGGGCAAATGGAGTCCGATTTTGGTAAATTTTATATGCATAGACTCGTATCGAGATGAGGATTTCGAATATGTAACTTTTGTAATTTTTCGACAAGCGTACCGAAAGTCGGGTTTTGACAACTTTGGCAATTTTGATGTAAATTGAGTTATATTGATTGGGTGTCGTCCCATTGGCCTAATTTGTTGTGTTTCTACTGTATTTGATCAGATTCTACGCGTGCGGAGCTTGATTCTCGTGGCAAGGGCATTGCGGAGTAGTCGTCGCGCCGTATTGAGGTGAGTAATAGATGTGGGTAATGACCAGCGGGTTCGAAACCCCGGTATACCACTTTGTGACGCTGTATAGCGGCGAGACACGCACACTCTTGAGAGTGCGGGGTCGATCATGAACTGGAGACTATAGATTAGTCCAACCTGTTGATACTATATTATTGGCTATTCTCGAGCCGTCGAACCTCCTTCTCGGATGGTTGCATATATATATTGTGAGCCAGTTATTGGATCCCGCGAGGATCGTTATCATTGTCTTATCATATAGACACGCTAGTTTACTACTAGTCCGCAGCTATTTTCTGTTATTATGCTAATTCCAATCTCTGGAACTTGATATTACTGTTTTTCCAACTGAAAAATGATAAAAAGAGTTTTCAAAAACTACTTTTGAGCCTCGCGAGGCTGTATCTGCATATTAGCCTGACTAGTAGTGGATCGGGCCGCGCGCCGCAGCGAGATATATGTTGGATCGGACCGCACGCCGCAGGAATATCTCTATGATATTGTGCTTGGGTTGTAGGAGCCCCTCCGAGTCCTGAACCCCCACAGTGAGCACGGGTACCCAAAATTGGAGTCGGGCTACGCGCCGTAGCGGTCATATCATGCATTGCATTGCATTTAGCTACATCTGCTAACTGTTATGCTATTTATTGGTATTTGTTGGTACAGGTACAGTGAATATTGATTCTGTGACAGGGTAGCTGATTATAGCTTTACATAGTGCTCTATCGTGGAATTCTTATCTGCGCTGTCTTACCCTTGTTTACTACCACTGAGTCTGGCAGTACTCATTTTACTCCCTGCACCTTGTGTGCAGATCCAGGTACCTCTCAGTAGTGATCCAGTAGCGGTGCGAGGCGACATCCGTGGGATATACGAGGTAGCTGCAGAGTCCGCAGGACCCGATATTCCTTCCTACCGTCTTTTGATTTTGTATTGACATTTCTTTCCGCACTTGGTATTTTTGTAAACCTTTATACACTTACGTTTTGTTAGAGGCTCACGACTCTTGACCCTTCGGTCTATGGGAGTTAGTATATTTTGGGACTTGGTTTCCCCGCTGTCGGTATAAGTATTACTATTGTTTCATATTTTGAAATGCTTAAACGGGTTAAAGAGAGCTTCTAGCTCCGTTGTCGATATTGATTGGTCAGGCTGGCTTAGCAACGTGCTGGGCGCCATCACGACCGGATTCGGGGTCGTGACAAGTTGATATCGCAGCCTAGGCTTACTAGGCCCCGCTAGCCTCGAGCTCGGCTAGTGCAGTCTCGCGGACCGGCACGGGGACGTCCGTACTTATCCTCGGGAGGCCGCGAACCTTTAGGAAAACTTCACTTTTCTCGAACTCGTCGTGCGATCTTGTTGTTCGAGAACCGAACTTCTATATTCTATTCTCCCCCGACGGCGAGAACGCGAGCATCGGGACGAGGCGGACGACCTTCATTGCCACCCGTTAGAGGCCGCGGGCGCGGTCGTGCTGGAGGCAGAGGTAGGGCGGCCGAGGCAGCGCGCCACCGACCCGCCCGTTTTGCCGGCTCGCGAGCGGCCCCAGCTGGTCGATGCTCCGGCAGTCCCGGCTCGGGGCCGACTATATCTATTGTTATTCCCGGTCTTTAGGGAGACTCTCGCTCAAATATTATCGGTGTGTTCCGGCTTGGCTCGGTAGTTTCGGCTACCGCTACCGTAGCGACATCTCGGCCGGGGGCGGACATCAGACCCTCGCAGCTCGCACACCCGACCCGGTTGTTCGGTGACTTCGTACAGCAGAGGCGTCCCCACTCGGTGGTTGCACCCGTTATTCCTCCGACCGCACCGGCCTCCGGCCTCCGCAAGCATATGGTTCGAAGTTATGCCCGACGACGAGCAGCGTCGTCTCGAGAGATTTGGTAGACTTCGGCCACCCCATTTCGGTGGCGTCGAGGGCGAGCGATGCCCGTGGTTTCTTGGATGTTGTCGGAAGATGTCGCGCACGGCCGGTATTCTCCGAGTCCGGCGGAGTTTCATTTACTACATTTCGCTCACCGGTCCCGCATTTGATCGGCGGGAGGAGTTCGAGAGGCGCAGCCTCGCAAGAGCGACGACCTCTCACATAGCGAGCAGCTTCTCTATTCTCTTTCTAGAGAAATATGTACCTCGGCCTCGTCGCGAGGAGCTACGTCGCCGGCTCGAGTGGTTGATTCGGGGCGACATGTCCGTGACCCAGTATGAGCTCAGATTCACTCAGCTGGCTAGGCATGCCACACGGATGATCCCCACCGACAGGGAGAGGATCGGGAGGTTCATCGACGGCCTCAACTACTCTATCCGTATTCTTACGACCAGGCGAGCGAGTTCCGTCATCATCGTTCGAGCAGGTGGCTTAGATATGGCACGCTCCATCGTGGCGGATCGTCACTGTGAGCGAGAGGAGCGGGAGGCCGCGAGGCCTCGTGGTTCGGTAGTTTCGGCCGGTGCTCCGTCTGCAGGGCATTCCCGAGCAGAGAGCGAGGTCGCTCATCTGCACCTCCTCATTCGGAGCCGCCCGCAGCGAGAGCGGAGGTTCCGCACGGTCGTGGTCGACAGGGATTTCGGCAGGGTCGGCCATCACCTAGTGCCCTCCCGGCCCCGCAGTGCAAAACCTACTTCTCCGAGCACCGTGTGCATGTTACGAGCCGTGGCGAGTTTGGCCACACGAGGAGACGGTGCCCTCGACTACGTAGGGGCGAGGACTCGACAGAGAGGATCGACCCTCCTCTTCGACGACCATCTCGCCCAGTAGAGGCGGAGGTCGGCCTTCTCGTGGTCGCCCCAGGGGCGAGGAGAGATCCGGCGGAGGCCAGGCACGATTCTACGCACCTCTCCGACGTGCGTGATGCGCTTGCCTCCGACGCCGTGATTACAGGTATCATTTCCGTCCGTCGCGGCAGATGCCTCCGTTCTATTTGATCCAGGGTCCACATATTCTTACGTGTCCTCTTATTTTTCACATCACTTGGGTGCGACTCGTGGTAGTCTTGATTTACCCGTTCATGTATCCACCCCGTGGGTGATACGATTATCGTGGATCATGTCTATAGAATCCCGTGTTATATCTATCGGGGGTCTGGAGACCAAGCAGATTTGTTATCGTTGGGTATGGCGGACTTTGATGTTATATCGGGTATGGACCGGTTGTCTCCGTACCATGCTATATCGGACTGTCATGCTAAGACAGTTACGTTGGCCATTCCTGGTATTTCTCATATCGAGTGGCGGGGTTCGACCGATTTCGTCCCTAGCCGTGTTATTTCGTTCTTAAAAGCTCAGAAGATGGTTGAAAAGGGTGTTTATCGTACTTAGCTTTTGTGAGAGATGTGGGAGCTGAGTCTCCTAGCATTGATTTTGTACCTGTTGTGAGGGATTTCCCAGATGTATTCCCCTCAGACCTGACGGGCATGCCGCCGGACAGGGATATTGATTTTGGCATTGACTTGGTGCCGGGCACTCAGCCCATATCCATTCCTCCTTATCGAATGGCACCGACCGAGTTGAAAGAACTAAAAGAGCAGCTCCAAGAACTTCTGGATAAGGGTTCCATCCGTCCTAGTGTGTCTCCGTGGGGTGCGCCGGTATTATTTGTTAAAAAGAAAGATGGTTCCATGCGAATGTGTATTGATTATAGGCAATTGAACAAAGTGACAATGAAGAACAAGTACCCTCTACCGCGCATAGATGATTTGTTTGATCAGTTACAGGGTGCGAGGGTGTTTTCTAAGATCGATCTTCGTTCAGGCTATCATCAGCTGAAGATCAGGGACTCGGATATTATGAAGACTGCATTCAGGACTAGATATGGCCACTATGAGTTCCTTGTGATGTCTTTTGGGCTGACCAACACCCCAGCATCATTCATGCATCTGATTAACAGTGTGTTCATGCCATATTTGGATTCATTTGTGATCGTGTTCATCGATGACATTCTAGTCTACTCCCGTAGTCAGGAGGAGCATGCTCAGCATTTGAGCATCGTGTTGCAGAGATTGAGGGAGGAGAAGCTGTATGCTAAATTCTCCAAGTGCGAGTTTTGGCTCGAGTCAGTAGAATTTCTTGGTCATGTGGTGTCTCATGATGGTATTCAATTTGATCCAAAGAAGATAGAGGCGGTGCAGAGTTGGCCTAGACCGTCCTTAGCTACAGAGATCAGGAGCTTTCTTGGCTTGGCGGGATATTATCGCCGGTTTGTTCAGGGATTTTCATCCATTTCTTCTTTTTTGACTAAATTGACCCAGAAGGGCGCACCATTCGCGTGGTCTGATGAGTGCGAGGAGAGCTTCGTAGCTCGACACGCCTTTAACCACAGCCTCCGGTGTTAGTATCGCCATCGCCTCGTGTTCATATACCGTTTATCGCGATGCCTCGAGAGTGGGGATAGGTCGCGTGTTGATGCAGGAGGTAAGGTAATCGCTATGCTTCTCGGCAATTGAAGCCGCATGAGAAGAACTATCCTGTTCATGACTCGGAGCTAGCCGCCATTGTTCATGCCTTGAAGATTTGGAGGCACTATTTGTACGGCGTGTCTTGCGAGGTGTATACCGACCATCGTAGTCTCCAGCACTTGTTCAAACAGAAAGACCTTAATTTGAGACAGCGGAGATGGCTAGAGTTGCCGAAGGATTATGACATTACTATATTATATCATCCGGGAAGGCCAACGCGGCGGCCGACGCTTCGAGCCGAAGCGCGGTCGATATGGGGAGCTTGGCATATATTCCGACTCGAGGAGAGGCCATTTGCTTATGATAGTTCGAAGTGCTAGCCAATCGGCTAGCGAGGTTAGATATTTCTGAGCCCGAGCGAGGTATTAGCTTGTGTTGTATCTCGGTCATCTCTATATGATCATATTCGTGAGCGCCGACATGATGATCCACATTCGTTGTCCCGAGGAGAGAGTTCGAGCACGACGACGCTAGAAATGTCACCATTGATAGTGACTGCGTGTTGAGGACGCAAGGCCGGATATGTGTGCTCAATGTCGATGGCCTTCGCGAGTTGATTCCGGAAGAGGCCCATAGCTCGCGGTATTCTATCCATCCAGAGCCGCTAAGATGTATCAAGATTTGAAACGACACTATTGGTGGAGAAAGATGAAAATGGACATTGTCGGACATGTAGCACGGTGCCTCAACTGTCAGGAGGTTAAGTACGAGCATCGGAGGCCCGGCGGTGTATTTCAGGCGCATTGTTATTCCCGAGTGGAAATGGGAGAGGATCACTACGGACTTTGTTATCGGACTCCCAGACGGCGACGAAGTTTGATTCCGTACGGGCGATTGTCGATAGACCGACCAAGTCGGCCTCACTTCATTCCGGTTAGTACTACTTACTCGTCGGAGCGGTTGGCAGCGATCTTTATTCAAGAGATTGTTAGGTTGCATGGGGTCCCAGTGTCTATTATATCTGACAGAGGCACCCAGTTCACTTCTCAGTTTTGGGGAGCATTTCAGCGAGAGATGGGTACGCGGGTTGAGTTGAGCACCGCATTTCACCCCCAGACAGACGGACAGTCTGAGCACACTATTTAGATCCTAGAGGATATGTTGCGAGCATGTGTGATTGATTTTGGTGGTTCGTGGGATGAGTTCTTGCCACTTGCTGAGTTTTCCTACAATAACAGTTATTAGTCGAGTATTCAGATGGCCCCGTACGAGGCATTGTATGGCAGACGGTGTAGATCTCCCGTGGGATGGTTCGAGCCTGGTGAGGATAGAGTGATAGGGACTGAGTTAGTTCAGAATACTCTGGATAGAGCGAAGTTGATCCATGAGAGGCTTCGCACATCACAGTCTCGCCAAAAGAGTGCAGACCGTATGGTTCGAGAGTTATCTTTCATGGTTGGTGATAGGGTATTGCTGAAGGTTTCACCCATGAACGTTGTAATGAGATTCGGGAAGAAGGGGAAGCTGAGTCCCATGTACATTGGTCCTTTTGAGATACTCAGGAGAGTTGGAGAGGTGGCATATGCATTGGCCTTGCCACCCAGTTTATCCAGCGTTCATCCAGTATTCCATGTGTCTATGCAATCGAAGTACATCGGAGATCCGTCTCACGTATTAGACTTCTGTACCATTCAGCTTGATGATGATCTATCTTATGATGTGGAGCCAGTGGCTATTCTGGGTAGACGAGTTCAAGAAAGTTGAGGTCGAAAAAGATTGCATCAGTTAAGGTTCAGTGGAGGGGTCGACCCGTGGAGGAGGCTACTTGGGAGGTTGAGCAGGAAATGCGGAGCAGATGCCCTCAGCTATTTGAGACTTCAGGTATGTTTTTCGACCCGCTCGAGGACGAGCGTTTGCTTAAGAGGGGGAGAATGTGACGACCCGGCCCGTCGTCACGGGAATTACCACCCCGTTATGTTGAAATTGTATGTTTTATGCTTTTATATCGTTGTTAAAGTCTATCGGGTGAGTTAGGAGTGAATTGGATTGAAAATGAGGCATATAGCCTTTTTGAAGGAGACTTGAATAAGGAAAAGTCAACCCGGAGTTGACTATTTGGTTAGAGGGCTCGGAATTGAATTCTGATGAATCGGTTAGTTCCGGGAGGTGATTTGTGACTTAGGGGAGCGATTGGAATTGAATTTGGAGGTCCGGTGTAGAAATAGGCTTGAATTGGCTAAGGTTGAATTTTGGCGAAATCTGAACGGTAGGTGAGATTTTGATCCGAGGGTCGGAATGGAATTCCGACAGTTGCAGTAGCTCCGTTAGGTGATTTTGGACGTGCTTGCAAAATTTCAGGTCATTCGGACGTCGTTTAGTCGGGTTTTTGATTGATTGTGTAATTCGGAATGTTTTAAGGAATTTAGGCTTGAATCTGTGGGTAATTGGTGATTTTGATGTTTAGGATGGTGTTTTATGATTGGAACAAGTTCGTATCATGTTTTGGAGTATGTCGGTGGTTTTCGTTGGGGTCCCGGGGGTCTCGGGATGAATCCGGGGGTCCAAACGGACCATTCTTGGCCAAAGAAGACAGCTGGTTTGCTGTCATAAGTGCAGCAGAATCTTACCCTTCGCGATCGCAGAGATAGGGACGCGATCGCGTAAGGTCAAGAACGGAAGCGACGTGATCGCAGGAGCACGGACGCGATCGCGTAGAGTTAACCGGGTGGTCATCGCGATCGCATGAGCATCTACGCGATCGCGTAGAAGAGAAATGGGGTCCAGGGAAAAATGTGCTACGCGATCGCAGGAAGAGGGACGCGATCGCGCGAGGCCGGATGGTTGTACATCGCGATCGCGTGAGGAGAGTCGCGATCGCGTGAGGGCGAAATGTTTGAACATCGCGATCGCGTGAGTGGAGTCGCGATCGCGTAGAGCAAATGGGTCTGGCAGAGAATTTAATCACAGAACAGAGGGGCTACGGGTTCATAAACCCAAAACGCCATTTTTGAGTTCTAGAGAGAGAAACTCACGGGAATTGCTGGTAATTCATCGGGGATTCGTTGGAGGTAAGTTTTGTGGCTTAATTACATCATTTTAACATGAAATCCTTGGTTAAATTTCTGTAAATGGAAGATTAAAGGTGGGTTTGAGCCCTAGGCCTAAATTGAAGAAAAACACCGATTTGAGTGGGCAAACGGAGTCCGATTTTGGTAAATTTTATATGCCTAGACTCGTATCGAGATGAGGATTCCGAATATGTAACTTTTGTGATTTTTCGACAAGCGTACCGAAAGTCGGGTTTTGACAACTTTGGGAATTTTGATGTAAATTGAGTTGTATTGATTGGGTATCGTCCCATTGGCCTAATTTGTTGTATTTTTACCGTATTTGATCAGATTCTACGCGTGCGGAGCTTGATTCTAGTGGCAAGGGCATTTCGAAATAGTCGTCGCGCCGTATTGAGGTGAGTAATAGATGTGGGTGATGACCAGCGGGTTCGAAACCCCGGTATACCACTTTGTGACGCTGTATAGCGGCGAGACACGCACACTCTCGAGAGTGCGGGGTCGATCATGAACTGGAGACTATATATTAGTCCGACCTGTTGATACTGTATTATTGGCTATTCTCGAGCCGTTGAACCCCCTTCTTGGGCTGAGTATACTTGGGGGCCGTGAGCCAATTATTGGATCCCGCGAGGATCGTTATCATTGTCTTATCATATAGACATGCTAGTTTACTACTAGTCCGCAACTATTTCTGTTATTATGCTAATTCCAATCTCCGGAACTTGATATTACTATTTTCCAACCGAAAAATGATAAAAAGAGTTTTCAAAAACTACTTTTGAGCCTGCGAGGCTGTATCTGCATATTAGCTGACTAGTAGTGGATCGGGCTGCGCGCCGCAGCGAGATATATGTTGGATCGGACTGCACGCCGCAGGAATATCTCTATGAGACGTGCTTGGGCTGTAGGAGCCCCTCCGGAGTCTGAACCCCCACAGTGAGCACGGGTACCCAAAATTGGAGTCTGGCTACGCGCCGTAGCGGTCATATCATGCATTGCATTGCATTTAGCTACATCCGCTAGTTGTTATGCTATTTATTGGTATTTGTTGGTACAGTACAATGAATATTGATTCTATGACATGGTAGTCGATTATAGCTTTACATAGTGCTTTATCGCGGATTTCTTATCCGCGTTGTCTTACCCTTGTTTATTACCACCGAGTCCGGAAGTACTCATTTTACTCCTCGCACCTCGTGTGCGCATCCGGTACCTCTCACAGCAGTGATCCGAAGAACCGTGCGAGGTGACATCCGTGGGATATACGAGGTAGTCAGCAGAGTCCGCAGGACCCCGATATTCCTTCCTACCGTCTTTTGATTTTGTATCGACATTTCTTTCCGCACTTGGTATTTTTGTAAACCTTTATACACTTACGTTTTGTTAGAGGCTCACGACTCTTGACCCTTCGGTCTATGGGAGTTAGTATATTTTGGGACTTGGTTTCCCCGCTGTTGGTATAAGTATTACTATTGTTTCATATTTTGAAATGCTTAAACGGGTTAAAGAGAGCTTCTAGCTCCGTTGTTGATATTGATTGGTCAGGCTGGCTTAGCGGTAGAGTTTTAGAAATACATGGGTAGGGCAGGAGTGGAGTGGCTGTCCAAGTTGTTCAATGCGATCTTCAGGTCCAAGAAGATGCCAGAGGAGTGGAGGTGGAGCACAGTTGTGCCTGTGTATAAGAACAAAGGTGACATCCAGTGTTGCAATAACTACACAGACATCAAATTACTAAGCCACACCATGAAAGTACGGGAGCGGGTGGTTGAGGCGAAGGTGAGGGCGATGGCGTCAATCTCGGCGAACCAGTTTGGTTTCATGCCGGACCGTTCCACCACAGAAGCTATTCAACTTGTCAGGAGATTGGTGGAAAAGTTTAGGGACAAGAAGGACTTGCACATGGTGTTTATCGACTTGGAGAAGGCATACGACAAGGTTCCAAGAGAGGTGTTATGGAGGTGCCTGGAGGCGAAGAGCGTGCCGGAGGCCTACATTAGGATGATCAAGGATATGTATGATGGCGCTAAGACGAGGGTTAGGATGGTGGGTGGCGACACAGACCACTTCCCGGTGGAAATGGGGCTTCACCAAGGATCGGCGCTCAGCCCCCTCCTATTTACTTTGGTGATGGATGCTCTAACTCGGCATATCCAAGGAGACGGCCATGGTGTATGCTATTTTGCTGACGATATTGTCTTAATAGACGAGTCGAGGGTCGTTGTTAACGAGAGGTTGGAAGTTTGGAGACAGACCCTCGAGTCAAAGGGTTACAGACTAAGCAGGTCTAAGACTGAATACTTGGAGTGCAAGTTTAGCGACGAGCCGAGCGAAGAAGGAGCTGGTAGGGACGTGAAGCTTGGTTCTCAGGTCATCGCCAAGAAGGAAGTCTCAGATATCTTGGGTCGGTGATCCAAGGTGACGGAGAGATCGACGGGGATGTCACACACCGAATAGGGGCTGGGTGGTCGAAATGGAGGCTTGCATTCAGGAGTCTTGTGTGACAAGAGAGTGCCATAGTATCTCAAGGGGAAGTTTTATAGAGTTGTGGATGTTGTACGGGGAGGAGTGATGGCCAATAAAATACTCCCATATCCAGAGAATGAACGTAGCGGAGATGAGGATGCTCAGGTGGATGTATGGGCATACCAGGTTGGATGAAGTTATTCAGGAAATGGTAGGGATAGCCCCAATGGATGAGAAGCTGCGAGAAGCGAGACTCAGGTGGTTCGGGCATGTGCGGAGGAAAAGCCCCGATGCACCGGTGAGGAGTTGCGAGCGGCTGTCGGTAGTTGGCGGGAGTCGTGGCAGAGTGAGGCCCAAGAGGTATTGGGAGGAGGTGATTAGGCGGGATATGACTATTATGCAGATTTCCGAGGACATGGCTCTTGATAGGAAAGTGTTAGCGAAAACGTAAAAAAAAGAACACAAGATTTAACGTGGTTCGGATCAAAATAATCCTACGTACACCAGAGAACAAATGCCTTTCTATTATTTACAAAGGAAGGGGAGATTTCCCAATTACACTTAAGAGAATCACTCTCTTAACTCTCTACTCACTACAATATATTGTATTGTTTTTGGGATGGTTTCTACAAATAAAAGAGTGCATCTATTTATAGGGGTAAGGACCTCCTCTTGATGTCATTGGTAACATCAAACTACCTCATCTTGATTTCATGGGTGACATCAAAGGATGAAGCCAGTATTGTAAATAGCGCTCGCCTCAGCGCTAATAGCGTGAGGCGAGGCGAGGCGCGACTGTGTCGCTTCAGAGGGCTTGTGGCGTTGCGATGTGAAATGGCGCTCGCTTCAAACTGTGTAGCGTGAGGCGAGGCTGTGGCGTGTAGCGAGTGAGGCGTCGCTATTTGAAAAAAAAGAAGAAAGAGAAAGGTCTGACTTAAGTCGTGAAATTAGGGCTTTTCACCTGCGAACCAAAACACTTCGGAGATTAGGGTTTTTCATCTGGAACCAATGTTCTTCTTCATCTTCTTCAAGCTTCAAGGGAAAACACAGGTATGCTTCTTCTTTCTTCTTTCTTTTTTCTTCTTTCTTCTCTTCTTTTCTTCTATTTTTTTTCTTCTAGTTTTGTTCGCAGAAACAAGGCAGTTCTATTTTTCTGCTTTTTTTTCTTCTTCTCTTCTATTTTCTTTTCTTCTGGTTTCATTCGCAGAAACAGAGCAGTGATGTTTCTCTGTTTCTTTCTTCTTCTTCTCTTCTTCTCTTCTATTTTTTTCTTCTGGTTTTGTTCACAGAAACAGAGCAGTTCTGTACTTCTGTTTCTCTGCTTCTTTCTTCTTCTCTTCTTCTCTTCTATATTTTTCTTCTTCTGGTTCTGTTCGCAGAAACAGAGCAGTTCTGTTTATCTGCTTCTTTCTTCTTCTCTTCCTCTCTTCTTCTTTCTATCTTTTTTCTTTTGGTTTTTGTCTGGCAGAACAGAGGTTCTGTTTCTCTGCTTCTTTTTACTTCTATTCTTCTCTTCTTTTTATTTTTTTCTTCTGTTTTTTTGTCGGCAGAACAGAGGTTCTGTTTCTTTTTACTTCTTCTTTATTTGTTGTATTTCTAGAGACAAAAATTTCATTATTATTCTTATTTCTTTAATGTTGAATCAATTAATCGCGTAGTGACTTGATAATTTTTGTCTATAAAACAGTGTTGAAATGTCATCCGATAATACCAAACGAGATATAGCTTGGAATTATGCTATACCAGGCTCATCAAGATCCGCAATCAAATGTGTGTTTTGTGAAAAAACATATAATGGTGGGATAACTTGTCATAAGCAACATTTGATAGGTGGATTTAAGAATGTAATACAATGTCCAAAATGTCCGCCCGAGGTTAGGGAGGAAATAAAAGCATACGTTGAAAAGAAAAATATGATAAGAACTCAAATGAATTTCGAAGAATCGGTGAATATTATTGATGAAGATGATGAAATGGATGAATATGATGAAATGAGACCTCCCCCCAAAAAACTCAAAAGATATATTCTAGTTCTAGTGGGTCAACCACGTCACGTGCGGCAACAAAAGGTCCCATCAATCTTTATTTCCCGGCAAAACAACAAGAAAAGGGAAAAGGTGAAGAAGGCTCAGGTTTAGAAGCCAAAATAATTTTGAGGGATCGCGCCGTAAGTGCCTTTGCAGCATGGATTTACGATGCAGGGCTTCCTTTTAACTGTGTTAACTACTCTACTTTTGATAAATTCATCGAGGCCGTAAGACAACATGGCCCAGGAATGAAGCCTCCTAGCTATCATGAAGTTAGAGTAACTCATCTTAAAAAGGAGGTGAAAAAGATAGACCAAGTTATTGAGGAACATAAAGTGGAATGGAACAAGTTTGGATGTTCCATTATGATGGATAAATGGACAGCACGGAATGGAAAAATGATCATAAATGTGTTGGTGAACTCTCCAAGAGGGAGTGTTTTTCTTGAATCTCACGATGCTAGCAACTCTTCTACGGATGGAAGCAAAATGTACAGCTTGTTTAGAAATACTATTGATAAAATTGGGAAGAAAAATGTTGTACAAATTGTTACAGATAATGCTAGTGAGAATGTTAGTGCGGGGAAGATGATGGAAGCTATCTATCCAAACATTTATTGGACTCCATGTGCTGCACATTGTATCAACTTGATGTTTGGTGACATTTTCAAGGAAAACCCATATGCTTCAGGTAACTTTAATAGTTTAATATAGTTGTCTTTTAACTTTATTTATACTTATGTCCTATCCTATTAAGTATTAACTATAAAATTGTTATTGTTACTTTTACAGTTTTCAGTAAGGCCGTCAAGGCATATGCTTACATCAGTCAGAGGTCGTTGTTGTTGAATTTAATGAGGAAATTCACAAACGAAAGAAATTTGGTGAGACCGGCCAAGACTAGATTTGCAACGGCTTTCCTAACTTTGCATAGTTTTTATTTGAAAAAGGGAAATTTGAGAAAGCTAGTTCTTTCGAGTGATTGGAAAGATAATAAATATGCAAAGGAAGCTGCAGGGAAAGAAATTGCCAAACTTCTTATTGCTCCATCATTCTGGAATGATGTTGTTCGGGCTCTTAAAGTTGGTGGCCCTTTGATTAGGGTGCTTCGTATGGTGGATGGGGAGAAAAAACCACCAATGGGCTATATTTACGAAGCTATGGATAGAGCCAAAGAGAGTATTGCAGCGGCATTTGATGGAGATGTTAGGAAATATCAAAAAGTTTTTGATATAATTGATGCCAGGTGGAACAATCAACTCCATAGACCTTTGTATGCAGCAGGCCATCTTCTGAATCCAGGATTATTTTACAAGAACACTAGAGATGAAACTTTGGATTCAGAGGTGTGGGTTGGATACCATGCATGTCTTGAGAAGTTAATCCCTAATTCAGCGACGATAGATCTAATAGGGGAGGAGTTTGGCAAGTACTCACAAGCAGAGGGCCTATTTGGTTTACCGGCTGCCATTAGAGCCAGAGACAAAAGGTCTCCAGGTAACTAACTTTAATATAGATATCCTTATAAATTTAATTTAATTTATTTGATTTATACTTATTAACTTTTAAAATATTTTCTATAGTTGAATGGTGGAAGCAATTTGGACATCAAACTCCAAACTTGCAAAAGTTTGCCATCAAAGTATTAAGCCTAACTTGTAGTGCTTCTGGATGCGAGAGAAATTGGAGCGTATTTGAGCATGTAAGAAGTAGATTTATTAAATTAATATATTCTATATTGTATTATTATTAGTATTTATAATTAATCTAAATAACTTATGCGCAGATTCACTCCAAGAAAAGGAATAGGCTTGAGCTATCGCGTCTCAATGATCTAGTGTATATTAAATACAACAGAACATTGAGGCGACGTTATGAAGCTCGCGATACCATTGATCCAATTATATTGGACAACATTGACGAGGCAAATGAATGGTTAACTGGAGCCCCCAAAATCATGAAGATGAACAAGTGTATGAAGGAGATGATCTTGATTGGGGTACTGTTTCTATGGCCATTGGAGTTGAGGAGAATATCTATGGACTTAGAGCGAGTTCTTCAAGTTACAAAGGAAAGGGGGTAGCAAGTTCAAGCCGATCCCTAATTGATGAAGAGTCCGAGGAGGAAGAAGATGAAAGCCAATATAATGCTTACAATCATGAAGTTGTAGAATTTGAAAATCTTGAAGAAGAATAATTGTTGGTTGTTTTAGAATTTAGAGTTTAGACTATTAATCTTTATCTTTAATTTATGAACTATTATGAGTCTATGACCATCTAGTATTGAGTCTTTAATTTTTGAATAATATATTTATTAATATATTATTGTTATTGAGCTTTTAGTTATATGTATATAATATTTTATGATTTTTGTATAAATTGTCGCCTCACATCAAAAAGGCGAGCGCTTCGCTGCGCGCCTCTCGCCTCAGTGAAGCGGGCCCTCATCGCTATTTGTCGCCGCGCGCTGTCCAAAACACTGGATGAAGCTTCTTCCTAGCATTCATGCCAACTCTTTCCACCAACTCTTCCAATTGGCATGTCATTGTTGACTAAACCTAAACCAACATTTTTAGCATGTCATTGTTGACTAAACATAAACCAACATTTTCAATCTCCACCTTGGTTTGTGTTTCGAGTGTGCGTGTGAACAACTCTGGCCAAAACTTCTAAGCTTACTGGGCAATCACGTTGTAAGAAACAAGAAGAATCAAACCATGGTTGAACATACCACCTCCACCTAACAATTATTCTCTTCGTAGTTGCATCAGTTGATGCACACCCCCGCCAAGTCTTTGCAATGTGCAAACTTAGCGAGCGGGACTATCTTGGTCAACATATCTGCAGCATTATCGTCTGTGATAAACTTCACGACATTGATAGTTCCCTCTTCAACAACATCTCGAAGGAAATGAAATCTGACATCAACGTGTTTAGTGCGCTCATGAAATCTTTAATTTTTCATTAGATGAATAGCAGCTGAACCAAACTCAATTCCGCTACTAATAGCTTCCTTCACCGCCTCCGTTGCTGCCATGTATTCTGCTTCTGTCGTAGACAAAGCGACAATCGACTGCCGAGTCGACTTCCAACTAACGGCATTGCCAACGAAGGTAACGATGTATCCAGTTGTGGACCTTCTTCGGTCAAGATCTCCTGCATAGTCAGAATCCACATAACCAAGAATTGAAATACCTCCACCACTTTTTCAAAAAGTCAGACCAACACTAGAAGCTCCTTTGAGATATCTTAATATCCACTTGACAGCTTCCCAATGCCTCTTTCCTGGGCTGGACATGTATCTACTTACCACACTTACAGATTGAGCAATATCTGGACGTGTGCATACCATAGCATACATAATGCTACCAACTGCACTGGCATAAGGAATCCTTGACATATGCTCCACCTCATCCTCGGACTGAGGCATTAGTAACTCTGAAAGTTTAAAATGAGGAGCTAATGGTGTACTTACAGGCTTGCACGTCTGCATATTGAATCTCTCGAGAATCCTTTCAATATACCTCTTCTGAGAAAGATGTACAACACCGTCTTCTCTTGAAATCTCCATACCAAGGATTTTCTTTGCAGCTCCTAAATCCTTCATGTCAAATTCCTTACTCAACAGTTTCTTCAAAGCATTTATCTCTGTAATGTTGTTAGCAGCAATAAACATATCATCAACATACAACAATAAATAAATCATTGAGTTACCATACATCTTCTTGTGATACACACAGCTATCAAATGCACTCCTTGAGAATTCATGTGTAGTCATGAATGCATCAAACCTCTTGTACCACTGTCTAGTGGATTGCTTCAAACCATACAGAGACTTCTTTAGATTGGCATACGTGATCTTATTTTCCCTCAGCTAAGAAACCTTCAGGCTGATCCATATAGATTGTCTCTTCTAGATCACCGTGTAAGAAAGCGATTTTGACATCAAGCTGTTGAAGCTCCAAATCAAATTGTGCAACCAATGCTAGTAGCACGCGAATTGAGCTATGCTTCACGACTGGAAAGAAAATCTCATTGTAGTCAATTCCCTCCTTCTGGCTAAAACCTTTTGCAACCAATCTCGCCTTAAACCTAGCATCTTCCACTTCAGGAATTCCCTCTTTCTTTCTGTAGATCCACTTGCATCCAACTGTCCTCTTCCCCTTTTGTCTTTTCAGTAAGACCCATGTCTGATTCTTGTGAAGAGACTCCATCTCTTCCGTCATGGCTAACCGATATTGTGCAGCATCCTTACAAGAAGTTGCTTCAATATACGAGGACGGCTCCAGATCCTTAATCTCTTCTTGTGCAGCTACGAATGCATATGCAATCAAGTTTCCTTGATTTATAAGGCATTCCGGTTCTCGTGTCTGCCTCTTCTCCCTCCCTTTCGCAATTGTGTATGGTTCATTGACAGCAAGTTCTTCAAGATCTACATCTTCTGACTCATCTATAACCTGAGTCTCTTGATCCTTTTCCTTGGCGAGCACCACCGGAGGCTCCACCCGCTCGTTGTTCTTGTTTCCTAAAAACTCCACGAAAACTTTACGGGGATCAAGTATAGAGGATTCATCAAAGGTGACATCTCTACTAACTATAAATTTGAGTAAAGACAAACACCAAAGTTTGTACCATTTTACTCCATCCACATACCCTACGAATATGGCCTTCTTGGCCCTTGGTTCAAGCTTTCCTTCATTAACGTGATAATAAGCTGGACACCCAAATATTCGTAAGTATGAATAGTTAGAGGGTTCACCTGACCATACATCATTCGGAGTCTTAAAGACAATTGCCGATACTGGAGATCGATTGACAATATGAGTTGCAGTGTGAACTGCTTCTGACCAAAATACTTTGGACATTTTGGCTTGTACGAGCATACAACGAGCCTTTTCAAGAAGAGTTCTGTTCATTCTTTCGGCAACTCCATTCCGCTGTGGGGTATGCCTGACAGTCCTATGTCTTGAGATCCCATGAACCTTGCATAATTCATTAAACTCTTCATTGCAAAACTCCAAGCCATTGTCTGTGCGAAAATACTTGATTTTTCGCTCCATTTGATTTTCAACCAAAATCTTCCACTCTTTAAATGCTTCAAAGCATCACTTTTTGCCTTCAAAAAATGCACCCAAACCTTTCGTGAGAAATCATCAATAAAAGTGAGAAGATACCTCTTTCCGCCCTTCGATGGAAGTTTAGAGGGACCCCATAAATCCTATGATTGACGAGATGTCTGCTTTACATACGAGTGGTACTTGGGAGCTCGTTCCTCTTCCTTCAGGTAAATCTACTGTTGGTTGTCATTGGGTGTATGCAGTCAAGGTTGGTCCTGATGGTAAGGTTGATCGTCTAAAGGCTCGTCTTGTCGCCAAAGGATATACTCAGATATTTGGGCTTGATTGCAGTGATACATTCTCTCATGTGGCTAAGATAGCATCAGTCCACCTTTTTATATCCATGGCTGTTGTTCGCCATTGGCCCCTCTATCAGCTGGACATTAAGAATGCTTTTTTACATGGTGACCTTGAGGATGAAGTTTATATGGAGCAAACACATGGGTTTGGTTGCTCAGGGGGAGTCTCATGGCCTTGTATGTCGCTTGCGTCGGTCACTTTATGGTCTAAAGCAGTCTCCTCGAGCCTGGTTTAGTAAGTTCAGCACAGTTATCCGGAAATTTGGCATGATTCAGAGTGAAGCTGATCACTCTGTATTCTATCAATATTCTGCCTTGAGCCTCTATATTTATCTGGTGGTCTATGTTGATGACATTGTTATTACCGGCAATGACTAGGATGGTATTATTAAATTAAAGCAACATCTCTTGCAACACTTTCACACTAAGGATCTGGGCAAACTAAAATATTTTCTGGGTATTGAGGTTGCTCAATCTAGCTCAGGTATTGTGATCTCACAACGAAAGTATGCCTTATATATTCTTGAAGAGACAGGAATGACAAGTTGTAGACCGGTTGACACTCCGATGGATCCGAATTCTAAACTTATGCCAGGACAGGGGAGCCTCTTAGCGATCCTGCAATATATAGACGGTTGGTTGGTAAATTAAATTACCTTACAGTAAGACCTGACATTTCCTTTTCTGTGAGTGTTGTGAGTCAGTTTATAGATTCTCCGTGTGATGGTCATTGGGATGCAGTTGTTTGCATTCTTCAGTATATAAAATCAGCTCCAGACAAAGGTTTATTGTTTGAGGATAGAGGCCATGAGCATATCGTTGGATACTCGGATGCTGATTGGGCAGGATCACCTTCCGATACTACGTCTGGGTATTGTGTCTTGGTAGGAGGAAATTTGGTGTCCTGGAAGAGCAAGAAACTGAATGTGGTTGCTCGGTCTAGCACAGAAGCAGAATATTGAGCGATGGCTATAGCGACATGTGAGTTAATTTGGATCAAACAGTTGCTCAAGGAGTTGAAATTTGGTGATATTAGTCAAATAGAACTTGTTAGTGATAATCAAGCTGCTCTTCATATTGCATCAAATCCAGTATTCCATGAGAGAACTAAACACATTGAGATTGACTGTCACTTTGTTAGAGAAAAGATACTCTCGGGAGATATTGCTACAAAGTTTGTGAAGTCGAATGATCAGCTTGCAGATATTTACACCAAGTCCCTCACCGGTCCTCGTATTAACAACATATGTAACAAGCTCGATACATATGATTTATATGCACTAGCGTGAGGGGGAGTGTTAGAATAGTAATGTAAATAGGAAAAAATAAATAACCCTAATCCAATATATATTAGGAGTAGGATTTGTTATGTGTGTATATATATAAGGCTTATTGTAACATATGGCAATACATCAATAATATATTTTTCTCTCGTGCTTTCTCACAAATATGATTGAACATTTACACCCATTACATGGGGTCCAACTGAAAAGGAAGAGGAACAGGGAATTGGGAGAAAAGGGTAAGAACAGGAGGTGGAAAAGTGGGGAGGTGCGTGGAGGCAACAAGAAGGGGAGGGGTGGGGTGGGGCGGAAATTATAAAAAAATTGTAAACGAAAGTTTTTGTTATTTTTTTTTAAATTCCACTTCACAAAATAATTCCTCTAGTTTGCCATGTAAAAGCGTCTGATAATACGCAGGATGTCTACAAAAGACTGCAAAAGGTGTGTCTAATCTATATATCTATATAATCCAGGAACATTAGCCAGTGACGTGGCATAACGCTTTAACAAGGAATGTTATTTATCTTTTTTGTTATTTTTTTGCTCTTTTTCATTTTCAGCATATAATGTAAATACATAAAAACAACAAACAGTTGCAAGGCAACTCAAGAGTTACGATGTGTTCTTAAATAATTACAGCCAATTAATGTCAGGTTCCTCGAATGCGGTTCAAAGTGGACGATTAATTCTTCGGCTCATTCATATATTTTCGATCTCCATAAAGAAGCTTCGTCTCCCCTCTTTGCCTGCGTATTCAGAATACGGTATTCTGTCCATTATTATTATTATTATTATTATTATTATTATTATTATTATTATTATTATTATTATTATTATTATTATTATTTCTTTTTGTGCAATGCACTTTCAACCTTTTTATTAAAGTTAAAGTTTTTTCCAGTAATATAATAGGTTCATGACACGATCTGTGCCAAAACGTCGAGCACCACCAACTATTACTCTATCATCATCATCAAGTTATTGTTTGCATTAGTTTATTTTTAGAAGTCATGTTTTTGTTTTAAATTGATATTTTTTTTTATTGTTTTAAGCAATTTAAAAATGTTTAGCGTATGCGTGCAGTCAATTTGTAATATTTTTCTTTGTCTTCTGTTTATGAATTATGTTTATTCTCTTAATTATGTTTTTCCTTTTGGGGTTATCATTTTTTGCCTTGCTTAAATGACAAAATATCAATTGTGAACTTGAACTGGTTTTGAGAATAACGAGATTGAAGAACTCAGATTTTGGTAAAATAATGATAAACCCACCTTCTCGTAATCATGTTATTTCTTATGTGTTCATTTGATCATTGTGTTGTAAACCACAGCAACTCGTAGGTATTTATTCTTAATTTATTAATATATTAAACAATAAAAATTAGTATAAGGCACGAACACTATATACATCAGTGATTTAATTCACTTTTTTAATCAAAATTATTTATGAACTTTTTCCTGCGACTTTCGATACTTTTAGGTTTTAACATTAAAAAAGACTCTCGAAATTGCTCTAATGTTTGATACAAGATTAGAAAAAATAATAAAGAATACATATTTGAAATTTTGAGTCTATCGCTGAATTAATATTGATTGTCGAATACTGTACTGTGGTAATATTTAGTATTTGAGTTCTGTTGTTTAATTTTTCCCTCTGTGAATAATTGCTCTCTTTTATTTGTTTGTTCTACTTTTCATTGTTTTTTGCAAAAGCAGAACATACATATCGTTTTTGAAAGTACCTTGTACAAAATACAAAATCCTTTTTGAAAAATACATATTCGTTGTAAAATTTTGCAAGATGATTTCAGTGTACATCCTTCATTTATATAACTACTGTACCAATTTTCCGTATTATTGATTGAAAAGTATTAGTTGACTAGAACGTACAGAGGGCTTGCGAGGTGAACGACATTCTATTGTATTACTAACACTAGCTGTACTTAGAGTAGTCAGATATGGATTCAAGATTTTGCCAGGATGTATAGTACTAATGATGATGAATGAATTGTATGTAAATAAATTCTAATCTGAATAAATTCATCTTGGTTACAGGTTAAATTCATAATTTGAAGGGGTAGTTTGAATTTGTGTTCACTGTATGATTTAATAAAGAATATAAATTTAATTTATATGATTGTGTTTGAATTTCGAGGGTGAAACAAGTAGAATGAGTTTACTTTTTCCATGATTATTTCATAGTCTTTTAAAAGATTTTAAATTGTGATTTATAATACTTTATACCATTTTCAAGTATGTACATTTTATTCTAAAAAATTTAAAGATTTTATGTTTGAATTCTTGATTGAGTTAGGAAATTGACCCTCCAAAATTCTAACACAAAATTAATAAAGATGAAGTACAAAATATAACGAGATAGTCTGTCTTGAATATAGAACAATTACCTCCATTTATCAAAGACTAAATGGTCCAAAAACAATCTACCTTTCAAAGATTATAGTAATAAAATCACTTTAGCACTTATCATTTACGTCAATTTCACACACACACACACACATACACACACACACACATGTGTGTGTGTGTGAGATATCAAAATAAACAATTATTGTGAGTTAAACTATTATTTTATATGCATATATATGAATGGGTTAATCTCTTCTATCTTGACTAAATTCATTAATATTATTAACGATCGCACGAAGCGTGAAAATTTCACTAGTTGATACATATTTTTGATAGTATAAGTGTTCAATAGGAATAAGAGATAGTTTAAGTGTCTAACAGGAAAAAATGGCCAAGTTTGAGGGCTACTTATGTATTTGGCCTATTCTTTTTCTCAACTTTAGACACCAACAACCAACAGGCAACATCATGATGACTAACTCCAAGCAACAGCACTTATAAGAAGAAGCTACATGGCTTTTTTGCCTATAGGAAAGGTGAGATAGGAAGCATGAGTTATGGTATTTATTTTTGATAACTGAGGAAATGGAAGATCGTAAAAGTAGACACTCATAAAAAAAATTTAAAAAAACATCATAAAAGACAAAACTGCTATTTTTTTCCACCTCATGACTATAAAACAACACAAGGAAGGAAAAGAAAGGAAAAGGAAAAAATCACAAGAAAGAGGAACAGACGTACGGTAGTCACATGTTTATAGCTATAATCATATTTTTGCCTATTTGGAAAATATGGATAATCAACTGGCTTATTCGAATTTGAGGATGCTATTATTTAATTTCAATTGCATTATATGAGGCCATATAGCATCCTCAAATTCGAATAAGCCATGTTATCAAGGTGCAAATCCCAGAAATTTCACAAGAAAACAATTCATTTGGGAAGTTTACAGAACTATGATCTGGTAAAGTATACATACCGTACGAATTTCACCACCAAGGCCAATTTCCCCAATGAATGCTATGCCCACAGGAAGAGGGAACTCCAAAAAACTGAAAAGGACACAAGGCACATGCTTACAAACATCTACATACTTGACAAGAAATATAAAAATATTTATAAGTAGTATAAATAAATACAGAAATCCACTAGTCTATTTCTCTTTCTCAAGATTGGACATCAAAGCCAGGCACACATCGGTTTGCTTTACTTAAATAGGGGCATTGGTTATCTTCCAAGTCACAAGAAGCAATTCCATGTCATCAAAAAAACTGCATGTTTATTTTTTTAACCTTTTCTTTTCCTTTCCTCTGTCCATTCACTCCATCCTTTGTCTTTTACATAGTTTGGTATTAATGTACAGAAAACATCCATGATAATCAGATGTCCATTCCATCGCACTTTATGCGACACTATTTAGCTCAGCATGGAGTTTAAGGTATCTATTTGACTTCTATGTTATACAAGAAGTAAAACAAATAAATACTTTGAAAGTTAGTTAAATGAATTTGAATTTTTAAAGTATGTGAGAGTTGTGTAAAATAATAATATGACTAGGGAGAGAACTACATAAGTGCTGACTTGCGAAGACAGATGGCTAATATATATGAACAATATACCTGCTGCAAATTGACGCTGCTACTGCAAGATCACCAGCAGTCTCTGACAGGCTAACGCCACTGACAACATTGAGAAAAATACCCTATAATCAAATAGAATAGGAATCACATCAAAGATCCAGAGAATATGTCAAATTATAAAAGAAAACACAAAGTATACACAGACAAACGAATTATATAAAAAGGAAGATCAAATTTAAAAAATAAGGTAAGATATCCTGAGAAGAACCACATCAAAGATCTAGAGAATATGTCAAATTATAAAAGAAAACACAAAGTATACATTGACAAACCAAATATATAAAAAGGAAGATCAACTTTAAAAAATAAGGTAAGATATCCTGAGGAGAAGCCATAAAAGGAAGAAAAGTATGTGGAATGTTCATTAGAATCATTACATTCTCTTGTAGCTTGAGACCAGCTTGCTTTATAAGAACCTGTATACAGTAGCAAAGAAACCAGTTAGTTTGCAACCTTCAGCATATCTGATCCAAAGAGAAACTGTAGCCAATGCATCTGAGTTATTATAAGTTTTAGGAAAAGGACATATCAATGATTTCAAGAATTTAAACTAGTTTCTGTACAGCAGTAGGGAAACCAGTTTATTCGCAATCTTCAGCACATCTGATCCCAAACAACATAGCCCATGGCATCTCAATTTTACTCAGTTCCCGGGGGGGTGATAGATACCAACAATTTTCAAGAATTGGCATGTGAACCACAAGTTTCAGCAGTAGATCGAAAACAACTTCATCCCTATTAGTAGAACCTAAACAATTTTCCTACGAGCTCAAGTAAACGTTGGAGTAGTAAGACTCACTGAAATTATCATCTCTGCTCTGCCAGCTTGAACACCATTTACTTGTCTTGAGACAGATGAACCAGCGACACATAATGCCTACATGGATACAGAAATTTATTCAAATGATAAAATATTTGAGAAAATATTATATTAGAAAAGCAGATTCATGAGGAAGTAGCTAGGGAGATATTTAGGTTGCTAAAAACAATAAAACTGCCTAAATCACAAAGCTCTCTTCCTTCCCCTCATCAGTACACCTTGCAGTTGTCATAGCTTTTGGCAAGAGAGAAATTGAAAAAATGTAGAAAAAGCTTGCACGTGGGATTATCACTGCACCATCTTTGTTTCCAAGACCCGATTCTAGCTCCATTTGCCCACCTGACTCTGATGTTTGTCATAGAAATCATCCCATATCTCCGTTATACCCCTCCATAGGTCTTACCCCACAAAACATGGTAATTTAATCAGTCCTTCACTCCCCCTTCTTGGTTTTCATACTTCTCAATAATGAAACTTCTCCATAATACTTGGTTCCACTTGAGCATAAACTAATAAACTTCAGAATGCCCAAAACAAATTATCGCATAAACACATACCTGAATTTCAATAAGAAAGGCTCGAGATCCATCCATAATTACAGTAACAGCTAGTCCAGCCAGAAACTCAGAATCCGACTGCTGTTCACTTAGAAACATTTCACTTGGGTTTGAAACAGCATGCAAGCCTGATTGTGTTAGTTAGAACAGGTTGTTAAAGTTAGAACATGCTGTTAAAGTTAGAACAGGCTGTTAAAGTTAGAACAGCCTGTTAGCATGCTGTCAACAACTCAGATTTATTTGTTTATGATCCTAGCTGGTTGCTACCTACTTGTATATATTCCCTTGAAATGAATGAAGAAAATAAGCTGTGCATTCAATCAAATAACAAGTCTGCAGTAGCTAAAACTTACATGGCATCAGAGCCTATTTTTTAGATCCAATTAATGGTGAAATCTGCCAACATTGGGCAAGATTCATCAGATTCTGAGGGGGAGGGTACTGAGAGTTTAGAAACAATCACTGGGAGTACTACTAGTGTCCCTTCAGTCATCAAAATGAGCAGTAACAGCAGTGATTCTAATAATACTTCCATTCTTCCAATATCACATAGGTTGAATGGGAAGAATTATTTAGAATGGGCTCAATCTGTTAAGCTTGCTATTGCTGGTAGAGGTAAGCTAGGTTATATAAATGGTGGTGAGGCAAAACCTAATATAGAAGATCCCAAATTCATCACTTGGGAATCAACAAACTGCCTAGTTACATCCTGGCTCCTAAACTCAATGGAGCCTTCTATTGGAAGGCCATATTTGTTCCTACCCACTGCAAGAGATGTTTGGGTAGCTGTCAAAGAAACATATTCAGATCTGGAAAATGCTTCTCAGATCTTTGAGCTTAAAAACAAGCTCTGGAACAACAAGCAAGAAGAAAAGGAGGTCACCATCTTTTACAACGAGATGGTTTCCATGTGGCAAGAACTGGAACAATGTTATACTCTTGAGTGGAATTGCACTAAAGACAGTGTACAAGCTAAGAAACAAGAAGAAGATGAGAGAATCTACTTGTTCTTAGCTGGCCTGAATAAAGAGTATGATGAATGTAGATCCAGAATCTTGGGAAAGAAGCCATTGCCACCTTTAAGAGAAACATTCTCAGAGGTAAGGAGGGAAGAATCAAGGAGAAGAGTGATGCTTCAAGACGTTGCGGGTGAAGGATCAAAGGGCCTGGAATCATCAGCCCTTGTGGTTGAAAACAGAGAAGAAAAGAACAAGCCTTGGTGTGAAGTTTGCAAAAAATACTGGCATACTAAGGACACTTGCTGGGAAATCCATGGGAAACCAACAAATTGGAAGAAGAAGAACACCAAGGAAAGAAAGGGAGGAAGGGCCTATTTAACATCAAATACAGAGGATCAGTCTCAAGCATCTTCAGAACTGAATCTCTTCACTAAGGATCAGATAGAGTTTTTGCAGCAACTCCTCAAACAAACAAGTCAAAATAGTAACCCTAGGTGTTCTTTTGCCCAAAAAGGTAATATACCTATACCCTCAGCCTATGTTAGTATAGAAAAAATGAAGGATGACTCTTGGATTATAGATTCAAGTGCTAGTGACCACATGACAGGAGATTCAAAATTTTTTTTTACCTATAAACCATCTGCAGGCAATCAGAAAATTAGGATTGCTGATGGCACTTTTTCAGCCATAGCAGGGAAAGGAACCGTTAAGCTAACACCTCTCATAACCCTTGAAAATGTTCTACATGTACCTAAACTATCCTGCAATCTGATATCAGTTTCTAAGCTTAACCAGAATCTGAATTGTAAGACTATATTTAACTCAAATTCTTGTGTATTTCGGGACAAGGGCTCGGGGAAGATGATTGGCAATGCTGAAGAAGTTGGAGGTCTCTTTCTCTTGGAAAACAGTACACCTTTAAAATCTGTATGCTTTCAAACCAACCTTGTTAGGAATAAACTTATGTTGTGGCATTTCAGATTAGGACACCCTAATTTTCATTATCTGAAGTTATTGTTTCCTAAGTTTTTTATCAATGAAAATCCTTCTTTGTTAAAATGTGAATTTTGTGAATTGGCTAAGCATAAGAGAAGTAGCTTCCCTGCTAAGACATATATTGCCACTAAACCTTTCAACTTAATTCACAGTGATGTATGGGGTAAAATTGAAACCACTTCAAATAAAAAATGGTTTGTCAGTTTTATAGATGATCACACGAGATTAACTTGGGCTTACCTGAATGCAAGAAAAAGGGGAAGTAAAAGGGATCTTTGAAAAGTTTTATAAAATGATTGAAACTCGGTTCAATGAAAAGATAAAAATTTTCAGAAGTGACAATGGAAAAGAATTCTTCAATAAGGTCTTAGGAAGCTTCTTTGTAAACAAAGGGATTGTTCATCAAAGTTCATGTGTTGATACTCCTCAACAAAATGGGGTAGCCGAGAGAAAAAACAGACACTTACTAGAGGTTACTAGAGCCTTGTTGTTTACGGGTGGATGTCCTAAAAGTCTGTGGGGAGAGGCTGTTTTAACAGCCACTTATCTCATAAATAGAATGCCTTCTAAGGTTGTAGGCTTCAAAACACCTGTGCAAGTATTCCTAGAACAATTCCCTACTACTAAGCTCATCCATAACCTACCTTTGAGAGTGTTTGGATGTGTAGCATTTGCTCATATTCATGATCACAATAGAAACAAACTTGATCCTAGAGCACAAAAATGTGTCTTCATAGGATATGCCCCAACTCAGAAAGGTTTTAAACTCTATAATCCTAAAACTAGGAAAATTATCATAACCTTAGATGCTACTTTTAATGAAGATGAGATGTTCTATGGCACTGGTCTTCGGGGGGAGAATTGCTATGAAGACCTAGATCTAGATTGGTCTAAAAAGTCTGAATCTGACTCTCAGAGTTTAATCCCTAATATATAAGAAATAACGCAGGTTCCTAGTAACACCGAAATCATGACTGAAACTATATCTGAAAATGGTGATGTTTTAAGCAATCAAATAAAACCATTGAAGGTGTACTCTAGAAGGGAGAAAGAGACTGACAAATTCACTTCTCAACAATCATCTTCTCCAACCATTGTGCCTCAAACACCAGGTAATTCTGAATTAAATATTGTTTCAGATTTAGAATTCGAACCTAATGATCTAGATATTCCTATTGCTCTAAGAAAAAGTGTTAGAAAATGTACACAGACACCATTATATCCTTTGTCTAACCATGTTTCCTATGATAGACTGTCACCTTCTTTTACAGCTTTTGTATCTCACTTAAACAACCTAGAAATTCCAAAAACTATCCATGATGCTCTAAATGATCCTAAGTGGAAAGAGGCAGTTCAGGGAGGAGATGAAAGCACTAATGAAGAATAAGACTTGGGAGATGATTGATCTACCAAAAGGAAAGAAAACAATGGGTTGTAAATGGGTGTTCACCATCAAATACAACTCTGACGGATCTTTGGAAAGGTACAAAGCAAGGCTAGTAGCAAGGGGATATACTCAAACTTATGGCATTGATTACTTGGAGACATTTGCTCCAGTAGCAAAAATGAACTCCATCATAGTATTGTTGTCCCTAGCAGCTAATCTGAACTGGCCTCTACAGCAGCTAGATGTGAAAAATGCTTTCCTTAATGGAGAGCTTGAGGAAGAAGTCTACATGGATCCCCCTCCAGGCAGTAAAGAAATTGGAGGAACGAAGGTGTGCAAACTGAAGAAGTCCTTATACGGTCTCAAACAATCCCCTAGAGCTTGGTTTGAAAGACTTACTCGGTATATGAAAAAACTGGGCTACATGCAAGGGCAAGCAGATCACACTATGTTCATTAACCACTCACTAAAGGGTAAAATGACTGTTCTTATTGTGTATGTTGATGACATTATTCTTACAGGTGATGATGAGATTGAACAAGGCAGATTGAAGCTGAAATTGGCTGAGGAATTCGAGATTAAAGACCTAGGAAATTTAAAATACTTCCTAGGAATGGAAATTGCAAGATCACAACATGGTATCATGGTGTCACAGAGAAAGTATGTACTAGATCTTCTAAAGGAAACTGGGATGAGTGAATGTAAGCCAGCTGAAACTCCGATTGATCCAAATGTCAAATTTGGTGTCAAGGAAGGAAAAGAAGTTGACTGTGGACAGTTTCAGAGACTGGTGGGAAGACTCATCTATCTTTCTCATACACGACCAGATATTGCATTCCCTGTCAGTATGATCGGTCAGTTCATGCACTCTCCCAAGAATGAACATCTAGAAGCAGCCCACAGAATTTTGAGGTATTTGAAGAATACTCCAGGAAAAGGTTTGCTATTCAAGAAGACAGAGAATAGGGAGATTGCAGCCTACACTGATGCTGACTGGGCAGGATCAGTAATGGACAGGAGATCTACTTCAGGTTATTGTACCTATGTTTGGGGAAATCTGGTCACTTGGAGAAGCAAGAAACAATCAGTTGTAGCTAGAAGCGGTGCAGAGGCTGAGTTCAGGTCAATGGCACAAGGAATTTGTGAGACTATCTGGCTTAGAAGGGTCTTAACAGAGTTAGAAGTGCCAATGCAATTACCCATGAAACTCTACTGTGACAACAAAGCTGCAATTAGCATTGCACACAATCCGGTCCAACATGATAGAACTAAACATGTGGAGGTTGACAGACACTTCATCAAAGAAAAGATTGAAGATGGAAGCATTTGTACACCATTTGTCCCAACCAATCTTCAAGTGGCAGACATGTTCACTAAAGGATTATTCAAGCCAAATTTTAATGTTCTTGTAAGCAAGTTAGGCATGACAGATATCTATATGCCAACTTGAGGGGGAGTGTTAGTTAGAACAGGTTGTTAAAGTTAGAACATGCTGTTAAAGTTAGAACAGGCTGTTAAAGTTAGAACAGCCTGTTAGCATGCTGTCAACAACTCAGATTTATTTGTTTATGATCCTAGCTGGTTGCTACCTACTTGTATATATTCCCTTGAAATGAATGAAGAAAATAAGCTGTGCATTCAATCACTTGGGTTTGAAACAGCATGCAAGCCTGATTGCGACATTTCAAACACTCCAAGCTGCAAGCAAAAGACACTAGATTATAGCCGATTGGGCCAATTTGCAACCTAACAAACATGTCAGAGCACACGAAACAAAAAAAATACATAAATCAGAAAAAGATTTAGGAAATCATTAGGGATTGTCCAAAATTTTCAGTATGATGTTCCACAGATAATCAGAACTATTAAATACTTTCCTGAGATGAGAATCCACAAAGAAAGTAGCATAATCCAGACTAAAAGGGTTTGAGAAATCCTGTGGCGACTTTTATCCTAGTAATCACGTCTACATTTTGCCTTTCATATTGACTTTTGGCAGATCTTTAACCAACATCAGAAAGGACAACCTTTATCAATCAGAATATGCTGACCGGATAAGAAGGATAACCTTCTTGGGTCACCAGTAACCCAACATCATGAAATGAAGCCGGGAAAATCAGACTCCAAATGAAATATGAGCTTCTTTTGCGCAAGAGCAGAACATATCTCTCACAGCTACTTGCCTACATCACTAAACATGAATCACATTGTGACTACCAGCAGGGAAAAGAAACTTGGGACATTTAAACTCGAGGAGAAAAATCTAACAAGTTAATGTAAAATGCAGCTTTAATGAAGCAGGATAACTTAAGCAAACAAACTATGTTTAGTGCATACACAACTTGAGATTAAAAAGTCTCAATTATAATTTACTTGTTTTTAAAGTTCTACATACAATTACCTCAAGGAAGAAGATAACAGATAAAATAGTTGTTTGGTTCTTTTTCTTTTTCCTTTTTGATAACTGTGGAATCCTATAAGACCAGTGGCGGACGGTTCAAAAGCTGGTGGATAAATGGTCCGGCCCTCTACCCTTCTCCACTTAATATCGAGCCTTTGTCTGTGGCAGGTTCGAACCATGATGTGTGTCTAATCCACACTCAGGTGCTGCGCTTCTGCCACTAGACCAAAGCCCTCCAGCAATAATTTTGTTCTGTATAAGAACCACACAACTTGATTTTGGAAAAATTATTTGTCATTAGTTTCCAATAACAGTTGGAAGCCAATGAGCTGTTCTTCAAACAGAGAAGAATGGAACCCATCATCTTCATTAGTTGCTTTTTTAGGAACTTGGCTTGCCACAGCAAATTGCCGTCTGACCCCGGAACGGAACTATATTTTTCCTGCCAGAATAACTTTTTCTTTTGTTTTCCTTCAACAAAGTTTTTGCTCAAAGGCTAGCAGCAAAATAAAGATGTTTAGATATATTTAATCTAATTACTTCTACCAATCTGAAGGACTCCGAACTTGTTTAAGTATTATAGACAGCAGCGAAACTTTTTTCCAGGAAAAAATTGATTCTACCAGAGCTAAGTCCAGAAACTCACTTTTGTTTTCTGAAAAACATAACCAAAACCACTCCACCCAAAATCAAAACATATTATGATCCAGACGCAATCAAAGAAATTCAACATCTAAGTCAAGACTCTTTCCAAGTTCAAACCTACGGGTCACATATGGTGGAATAAGTTTGGCACCTTTCCATGTTGGGATAAGTTTGGTACCAAGAAGTGACATTAGTTGAGGATGACATTAGAACTTCTCCACATATTAAATGTGGTGGACCGTGGACCACGATTTTCTACCAGTTTTTGTAGAAATATGTTCTGTAAATGGAGGACAACTAATAGAAGACATACTAGGTTAGCTAAACCCGTGCTCAGCACGGGCCCAACATTGTGTAAAGATATATATGAGGAGCTAGGACTGCATAAAATGCCATTTAGATTGCATACAGTAAATATTGCATATTTTAATAGAACAAAAATCTCCTTTATTTCTCTAGATAAGTAGTAATAAGATTTCTTTCCATTCTGATGGGACAATGGGACATGCCAAGCAATTAGCTGATCCTCAACAATTCTTCTCCCAAAATTAACCTCCTCCTTTTTCTGCGTTCAATACAACAAAATTTATTAGTTTAAACAACAACTGTATTTGGCAACTCACTTAAAATCACATGCTCAATTAATGAGTAAAAGATATGTTCTAGTTCAAGCATCTCTTTATTTTTCAGAATGATACATTACAACAAGATGAGTATGTTTCCTAAGCCATGAGCAAAATAAGAAGCTTGGTTATTTGGGAAGTACCACAATTAATATATCTGATTAATCTCTTTAAATGAAGAGCAAATTGTTCTCATAGTTTTCTTATCCGTATCTTTGCATTATAGGTGAACGTAATGTAACTGATGACAAATCCTCAACTATTATTCAACACCTGCAGTACAATTACACAAAATAGTTTCAACACAATTGCGAAAATTGAATAAAGAAAACCAAAGAAAAATAAAAATATAGTTCTATGATGGAGCAAGGCTACTCGGTAGTGTTTAGTTTGTGATCATGTGATGGGTGTTAAATTTAGCATACTATATGCAACACAAAAAAGTCCTTTGAGTTTCAGTTCGGCAGATTTTATCAACGGTTATGGGTAAAATATGTGAAACTATGTAGGCATGAGAGATGCAACTCATATATAACTAAGTTGTTGTGAGGCAATAGAATCTTCCATGCACAAAGTTACCCTGATCATAATGAAAGAAGAAAGTATCTTGTAAGACTGGATCTTATGTCCTCTCTAATAAATTTGAAGCACTGTACCAGCGAGCCAAAACCTCACATGTACCTACTGCTCTGCCTATCTGACAACTCTCGTTCCATCTTTTTACCACGGTAAAAGTCAGTCCATGCTGCAAAGAAACTTGATTAGCTATAAACTATATAATTACTTTATAGGTGAACACTGTTAAGGAGAACCACTGCAATAACACATTACCTTGTTGACTTCAGTAACTTTATATCCCCTATATGTTTTCTGTATAAGAAACAACTAAACAAAATCAGATTCTTAGATATCACAAAGTAAAATAAATTTATGCTAAGTAATTTCTCTTCTACTGATATGCTACAGTTCAAGGAAGTAGGTCACATCACTCAGTGAGATATAAAAAAAATTCTTATTTTTAAGCCATAGTTCAAGAAAGTAAAAAATATTACACATATTGCATATTAAAATAAAGGTAATTTTGCATCTCCCAAAAAGTAAAATGAGTATATTTTATCTAGGAATTTGCCAGCTAACTTCGAAGAAGCAAGAATAAGAGAAAGCCTTAGGAGTCATGGACATCATTTATCAAATTACCTTATTTGAATGAAGATAATTCTGCTTGGGCAACAACCAAATGTGAAGTAATTAAGAGCGTACAGAGGAAAAATTTTGCTTTCTTTCCATTTGTTTTCGATGCTTACGTATATAAAAGAGCACTTCTACCAGAGATAAACATTCAAATTGGAAGGTTCACATAAAAATAATGTAGGAGCCAACTAATCTTAAGAAAATAAGATATGAAATATAATAGAAGAATGTCAGCCAGATCTCTTCTGACACTTTCTTGATTCAAAATGAATATTCAAAATTTTAATGCGCTCGAGCAAGAACTTTGATCATTCAATTGTGCAATTTGAGGCAATCAATACATATTACACATAGCCATGAACCTACAATCATCTACTTCTTTTCTGTTTCCATAACTAATTAGAGGCAATACATAGATAGTTTCCTAATTTGTTGGTCTAAATTGAGAAGCCTATCTTAAGACAATGAGACACAATTCAAATCACTATACCACCTAACTGAGTTAGATAGCCTCTCTCTTTTCATGTACACTGTACCCTTACCTATATTGTTTATTGCCATCATATGAACTTCAGTTTCAAAATGATCAGTCAAGTTCATAAGTTTTCTTTCAGTGATGTGCATCTCCGATAAAAATGAATAATAGACATCTTAAAGGTTTACATTAAGTTTTCAATTTAATAAGGTTATAAATATATATATCTAAGGCCCTTTTGCACATTTTGTTTCTCAGCTGATTTTGCATATGAAGGAATAAAGCACAATCTAACGCTTTGAGCATTTTCTATGCAGAACATCTACCATAACTCCTTCGATGGAAATTTGTAGCGAACAGTTCATTTAACGTTATTCAAAAAACATAGAAACAATTTTTTTCAATCACGACTATCAAATTCGAGCTATAAAGAGATGTCGTATTTACTTGTCAAAAAAGAAAAAGGGAAGAGGAAGCTAAATCTTCAATTTTCTATTTTTTGCAAACATATAACATAAAAAGACCAAGTATATTTTACTGAATTGAAAAGCTTGATCAAAAGAATAAGTTGTGTTTTGATTTTATTGAATGGATAAGAACACAAAGGCAATGACGGTCCAAATAGAATCAAGATGAATGTGTGGATATTTGAAAACCATCTGAATTCAGACATCAATTCTATTGCACACGACTGTAAGTCATATCACCAATTTCTATGACCTTTTCACTTCTCGATACGACAGTGCGACTTTTATTTTCCTTAACTTCCCTGCTAGAAAAGTATAATATTGGTATTGCCCAATGCAATCAAGATTCACACATGACATCAATCTGGAAAGAAAAGCACACTAATATTTTTCAAAAGTATAGAAACTAAAAATAAAACATTCCAAAATGAGACACAAAGAAAATAAAAATAGTCATAGCCTAAAATGTAAAGGCCGCAAGAAATAGGTAGAGAAGTCCCTAAATCAAGAGTTAAAAAGAATATTAAACTCACCGCAAGCTAGAAACAAAGAGCCCTAATCCCCATCATCCATTTCCAATCCAGCCCACTGCCCATTGAACACACAAATTAGTTGTAATGAGCATTTGAGATGGGAATATATCAATCCAAGTGCAACGGAAGAGCACAAGAGGAAGATGATGAAAAATATTTGCCTGTTCCTTTTCCTCGTAGTGGTTGTGCACAGAAAAAAAAAATCGAATCCGATGATGAAATGACATATACAAATGGCTAATGAAAATAGGCAAGGAAGATTCTAGATGATGAATGTCAAATATACAAGTAATGAGGTGGTGATTCAATTCTTGCGGTAGCAAGAGGTATAATCAAATTCAACTTCACAAGCAAATATACATGTGTCCAAGCCTGATAAATTTTGTCTCAAACATCACTATAACAGGATCTTTAATTCCTTTCTACTGCGATATTAATTTGCCAATTTTTTTCACTATAAATAGCATCACATATGCACAATATTTCTTCAAATCCCTTTGGTATATCCTCCACCTAAGTATAATTCACCTTAAGAATTTCACAAAATAATAGTATCACTGTTAAGTGTTCAAAAAATAGCTTTTATTTTTGGATTCTTTGGTACGTAAATGTACCTTAATTAAATTGAGTCATTTATGTTGCTTTTAGCCCCAATGTGAGTCAACTATTTCATTTTTTTTAAAGAAATTTTTTGGATAAAAATATCATAAAAAAATTAACTGTTCTGAATTTTAGTTCAGAATCATCTAAGTTGTTATATGAAGGGGAAGGAAAGAGCGAAGAGTACCTGAAAGTATTGTGAGGAAGACAGAAATAGATGATGAGTATGATTCGTAGATTAGAAGCACTGGAACAACACAAATCTCCAAGCAAGTGTAGATGCTCGGATGCACGAAAAATAATAAAAGGTTATTTTGATCAAGCAGAGATATAGAAAAACAAAGTAAAGAATCAAAAGCAAAAAATATCTATACAAGCACCCCGAATGGGATAAAAACAATTAAGAATGAAGATTTACCTTAAATTCACGAACTAAACTGGCTTAAAGACTGATTTTACATATATTCAAGAGGATTTGTAAAATTTTGATTTTAGGGTTTTGATTGATGAAATTGAGGGCATTTTTGTTTTAGAAAAGATTATGAATTCAAGATTCCAGACCAACACAAGAAGAAAGTAATCTTCCCTCTTCGGGTTCCACCTTCCAATCTTTTGGTGGAAAGCGAGGCAGGTGAAGTGATGAAAAGGGCTTGGAGTTGCACCAAAACATTGGCCACAAATCTGCAATAGAAGAGAGTACTCAGTAAAATCAAGAGCTCACACCATAATACAGGAAAGAAGACGATAGAAAGAGAAAATTGGCGAGATAAAGCAAGAGAATTGAGATGAAAATCAATATTGTGGGAGAGAATGAAGCAAAATGAAGGCGAAGAACTCTGTAACACAACGGCAGGAGCTAAAGCCACGTATGTTAATGGTAACCGGATTTTTAGACACGTACTATATGATACTGTAAGAATTGAGGAGAAATTACTATTATACCCTCGAGCTTTTTAAAAATGACATGAAACACACATGTCGAAACTCTTTCTCTTCTAAAGAAGAGAAATTAAAGCAAGAGAATTGAGATGAAAATCAATATTGTGGGAGAGAATGAAGCAAAATGAAGGCGAAGAACTCTGTAACACAACGGCAGGAGCTAAAGCCACGTATGTTAATGGTAACCGGATTTTTAGACACGTACTATATGATACTGTAAGAATTGAGGAGAAATTACTATTATACCCTCGAGCTTTTTAAAAATGACATGAAACACACATGTCGAAACTCTTTCTCTTCTAAAGAAGAGAAACTTATAAGATCCAATATTTTTCTTAATATTTATGAATAAACGTATTGCTTGCAAGCACCCCCAAAAAAATACTTCGAACTTGACAATAAGAATGAAGCCCTATAACTAGACCACATTCACTACTCTTAGTAGAGAAGCCTGAACATTCTAAGGAATTAACTTTTTAATAAACTCAAAACTAACTGATTCATGCAATGCGTAGATCTTCCATTAAGTTGCCCCTTATCTTCTCCCTCTTCAAACAAGAAGGGGAAGCTTTGTCCCACCACACTAACACTAAAATCATATTGAGCATTTCAACGAAAAGAAAGAAAAAGAAAAAGGAGAAGGGGAGTGAGAAAAAGAGATCTTTCATATGAATACCTCATCTGTGGATCCAAAACGATTCTTCACTGAACGAAGTAAACGATGAGATGAACACTTCTCTCCCTGCAATTTTAGTGCGTGACCCGGGCATTAATGAGAAACAAATATGGAATAATCAAACCAAAAATAAGAACCTCCAAAAGCAAAATGGATAGAGAAAATCGTTCTTCCCAAAAAGATGCTCGTTCTCGGTCTGCAAGAACTGACTCCAAATGGAACCAAAAGAAATATGCACAAATATGATTTTAAAAAATTTATAAGGCAACTAGTTTTATTAACAATTGCGGAGAAGCCCGTAGACAAGCCATATAACAAAAAAGAGAACCCACACCTAAATATGGTTCTCAACAAAAGAAACCCCATTCTGTATACAAATAGGAATTAGGAACCTCGTAAGTACACCAAAAAGAAATTAAAGACAAAAGGCTACTTTGCAAGTTCACAAACATGATAAATTATTATCTCAAAAGCAAAACGGGCATGCAGATGAGCCAAAGAAGCCAACAAATTATAAAGGAACAATACAGCATCTCTAGCATGAGCAGAATGCTGTCACCTCCAGTATCAAAAGCCATATCGAAAACCTCTTTTGTCTCTATGAGATAAACAAAATCCATATAAAACATATGTGTACTGCAAATAACATAACAGGAGGAGATACTACTCAAAACTGAAATTCAGAAGGTACGTACCTCCATATAAAGAACAACATCAACTATGTGTTCCAAGACGCGAGGCCCAGCTATTTCTCCAGATTTAGTCACATGTCCAATCTGAAAATTTCCCAAGTTTAGTATCAGATCAACAGATAAATAACTAGCATAGAGATTCTGGCTGCTGAAAGCATATGACTTCTAGTTAAGCACAGATTCGTAATGATAAAAGAAAATTTCGCCATCAAGAAAATAAACAAGATATTCTCTGATAAGGCATCGAAATGACAAATAAAGGTAAAACTCCTCTTATTAATTTTTCCTCCGTATTTTTTTGATTAAAAATGAATTGAAAGAATTTAATTTATTTTTTGGAAAGGAGGAGAGGATAAGAGGGTAATTAAAGAACGCCATCTAAAGTGAGAAAAAAGACAAACAAAATTTAACTGTGTTACTGCAATAAATATCATCAACCAGATGTCTTTAAGTTAAAGCACAATGTTCAGTAGTCCACCCTTACCAGAAACACAGGGATATTGGTCTTCTTGGCAAAACGAAGCAATGCTTCTGTGCATTCTTTTACCTGTCAAGAATGAATCAGTATTAAGAATGATCACTCAACACTGCTCTGAGACACACTTAACGTTTGTCTATTTCATTATTTAAAAAGAAGGTAACCCAGAGCTTTATCAAGATATCCTTAAGAGACAGATTCTTTCCTGAAAACTCTGGTACCACAGCTGCCGTGAGACAAACGATTTGTTTCCAGAAACCCCCTCAAATGAAATTTTTTAATAATAAATGATAACCCTTCCCATTCAAATGGATAAAGAACTCGAATGATCTCCCAATAAAAATCCACTATTACAAAAGACAGCACAAAACAGTGAACCTGCGATAGACCTCCTGCACTACCAGTTACTCCTCTCAGATAAACTGTCTGGATCGAATCAATTACCAAAGCTCGCAGTGAGAGAGTTTGGGCCTTCTCCAGAATATCCTGAAGAAGACAGCAACACGGAAAAAAACATAAGCACATCAGATGTATTCACTTTAAGCATCTGTCCAGTATTATATCTCAGTCTGCAAACTTCAAGTAGTCCAGGTTATTTTTTGAACAAATGCGCAAAGGACCTAGCTTTTCACAAGAGAAGACGAAGCACACGAATTAATACAAAGATATTTTTGATCATTGACATAGTTTAACCGAACTATATTTCATTAAGTGATCTTCTTTATCTGCAACGTTTACAAATTATTATTACAACAAATTGCAATTTAAAGATTAAAAAGATAAAAATATTGATCCATTCTCTTCCTTCAGTTGGATGCAGAAATTTCGGCTACACACTGGTCACAACTAAGAATATCAGAAGTTTGTTCAAACAATATACTAAAAGTACAACAACAACAACAACAACAACAACCCAGTATATTCCCACAAAGTGAGGTCTGGGGAGGGTAATATGTAAACAGGCCTTACCTCTACCCGAGAGGGCAGAGAGGCTGTTTCCAATCAACCCTCGGCGCAGGGAAGAGAAAGGCAAACAAAAACAAAAACAAAAACAGCATTAGTTACTCCAGCATACATTGCATAAATAATTATCTAAACATAAGAGTCATATGTACCATAAATAAACTGGCATGCAATAATATTTAAAACAGTAACTACGATTTAACCATAGTATTATCCAATTGATTTTATTTGCAATGGAAAATGGTGATACTCTTTAGAGAACAGATCCAAGCGATTTAACCATAGTATTACTCGCAAAAAGTAGAAAAAACAATTATAAAATGGAACCAATCTCTAAAAGGAAGGTGAAACGGAGAGAAGCACCAGAGACAAGACGCCTTTCTGGTTTGGAGAAACCTTGAAAAAGTAGAATGCACATACACACAGTATTTAGCAATAATGATCATCTATTATTACTACATGGATATAATAAAGAAATCCCATGATATGCTTTTGCTAAGATATTAGGGCTAGCAACATTCATTAAGTCCTAAATTGCTATATGAATGTAACAAGCACCTTTTTGGGGGTTCAAAGAGATGCACTTTCTAGTCACTTCATAATGACTAGATGTGGTATTAACATCTACTACCGACATATTGCAGGTGATGACAATCAACATACTTTGACAGGGGATAGTTTCTTAAATAAGAACATGTTTGCCGAAGGTGAAGCTGTGCACATTAATAGTCAAGAGGATCTAATCAGGCAAGAAATTTCAGGAAGCACAAAATCTGAGATAAATCCAAATTCAAGTAAAGGAACAGAAAGTGAGGCAAGTGATATTGCTAATAGAGAAGGATCGAGCAGACTTGATTAAGCAAATAATTTAGTTGCTCTTCGTCTTTATTGTTCTGAACTTGATGAGCTACTTGGTTATGCAGGTAAACGAGCATCCAGAAGGACCAAAAGTACCAAAACAAAGAGATGAAAGGGGGAAATGTATAGTACAGAAGCAAGGAGATTCCGTTCGCAACCAGGAAGAACTGTTTGTTGAAGAAAAAAATGAGATCTTGTGAAGAGGTTGAAACAGAGGTATTAAATGATCTGGCTTCTATTAATACTCTGATCTTTCCTGTTCATAGACTAACGATAGCCAAAACCATAACTTCAAACAGATAAACAAACTTAAAGATATAAATGCTGGTGATGGAACAAATAAAAACATTATGGAAAAAGAGGAAAAGAAGAAACTGGTACCAGGAACTCTGAAGAAGGCCAAGTGGTTTCAGAGATTCCCAGTCAAGAGGTTAAGTGACCATAGAAGCCTGTTCTTAATTCATATAAGTAACTCTCAGATTTAAAGATGCCTCCTCTCTTTCTACTAAAATCACTTAAATACCCTCTTTTTCAAATCTGCAGAACTTCCAACAAGCTAATTTAATCAGAGATGAAGCTTTACTGAAAGGCAAAATGAGTTTGTCTCCCACTAAAGTCTAAACAAAGACTGCAATAACATGATACTGGATATCTTACACCTCGTTAATTTATGTGATGAAGTGCTGAGGATGATCCTAAATTCAAGTTTTTTAATTACTATAAGGTGAAGTGATTGCATGGGATACAACAACAACAACAAAAAAAATCCAGTATAATCCCAGGAATGGGGTCTGGGGAGGGTAGCGTGTACACAGACCTTACCCCTACCTTGAGGGAAGTGATTGCATGGGATAACAAAGAGATATGTGGAAAATCACTAGCATGGAAAAAAATGGTTTGTGTTCTCATTAAGACCTGCAATTGTTATTCAAAGACTCTGCAATAATAAAAGTGTAACTATGCACATTAATCAGTTCCCATCTAAGGGTTCAACTGAAACTTCTTCTTCTTAGATCTTCTCCAGTCTAACCTTGCATTATTATGCTAATTAACCTAGCACCCAAGTTCGCATCGTCGAGGTCAGGCTAGTTGTCTAAGAATCAACTTGCTACACGTCCAAAGAGAAAAGGGGAGGAAAGTGCCTCATACTTCATACTGTTAACCAGCATGTGAACATAAGCCAACTGGAAAGATTATGCAACATCTTAAAGCAAAACCTATTTTTAAGAAACATTGTTTTCTCAGATCAGCTCTACTCATATTTCACTGGATTAATAATCTTCCATAAAGTTTTAAAGATAGAGGTCCTTCAGTTGGCAGCCACTACCAGTTGTACTAACTAACTCAAGGCGTAGTTGTCACAGCACAAGCCAGTTTAAGAATATTAGTCGACAATCAATAAGAATAACGCATTAAAACAGATTAATCATGCCATAGGAAATTGACATTCATAATTATTGAAGGATATCAAAGGGTTAACCTCAATATCTGTACTTGCATAAAGATATAGTTCATCTGTCCCGATTCTCATCCGATCAGCTCTGTTTCCAATTTGTTCAACACTCTGCCATGAAAAAGACTCAAGATGGGCGTTACCAATATTTTTCATGAACGTAAAATTGCGTGCAAGGAAAAAAAAGATTATTTAAGCAAGAAATCTAGGATTAAATTTGGAAAAATTCACAAGCCATCGACATATCCCCCTATTTTGTTTCCGTGCATTACAAAGCCAAAACACAAGCATATGCACTCAAAGAGAATTTGCCCCTTCAAATTTAAAAAAAATTGAAACTATGTAGTTCCTCATATCCTGCTTCTGTCCCAATTTATCTGGCGGTTTTGACTGGACATGGAGCTTAAAACAAGCCATAAAGATTTGTGTGTCTACAAATCATCTCATTAAGAGTAAAATGAGAAGCTTAAAGGTAAGTTGTTTCCAAACATAGAAAGGTGTTATTCTTTTAGGGAGAAAGAGAAACAAAAAAGAGAAGTGTGCCCCATAAAATGAGATAGAGGGAGTAATTGTATACCCTCCCCCTTTTCAGGATAGACCAATCACTTTTCCTTTGTAGAAATATGTTTCTCAGTCAAGTAACCATATGTTCAACCTGAGAATGAGCAACCCTCACGGAAAAGGTGAATATGGAAAAAGTACATAAGTGATTTGTGAAGCAATGGAAGATATTACTAACAACAATTACTCAAAACCAGCCCATTCAAAGCTCAATTGACAATTGTAACTACTACAACAGTTCAGATAGCACCCAAGGCTTCATCTACCATCATGTTTATCTATAAATTAAAACATACTATTAAGATGTCATTTCTCAAAAAGAGAATATGTTATGACACAGTAAGCTTTTACATTAGCTTACATTTTGCCAACGTCAAGAATAGGAAAAGGTTCTACGTTAGAGTGCTTTTACATTCAAGCCCTTGGTAGAATTCCAGTTTTAGCAAATACAGCATATCAAAAGCTTGAAAAAGCAAAAAGACACTGCCCAATTAGGAATGATAAACACCCACCTCTTCACCAGACACATAGAGAACAGGTGCTGGTCCTCCCATATCACACCCCTCTGCAACTATGGCTGCAATCTTGCAATAGAGAGTAAGATAGTCAAAGTGATTGGAGAATATTAGATGACTCCAAATGATATGACTTAGAACCAAAAACTTATGTCTGTACACAGCATCATACCTGTAACAATAGCGTGCTCTTGCCAACACCCGGATCACCGCCAACTAAAACTAAGCAGCCTGCAACATAGAAAAGATAAAAGAATCAGTTCCTATTGAGAAGGCAGAGACCAAATAGCTCCCAATAAATTAAAGTCAAAATGCTCCATGAAATCAATGGGGATATTTTTAAACAGCGAGAAACGGAGACCAAAGACGGCCCAGAGAGTGACTGTACATTTAGCAGCAACTATTTATCAGGCACAGATTATTTTGGTTGATGCTCCTAAATCGATCTGTGGCAAGTTCAAGCCAGAGTCTTAAGCAAATTACAGAATGCAACAACTTCTGGAAGCTTTCATTTTCTTTTTTTATTTTCAGGTGGATAACTCCGAGTTTTATTCAGAATACGCTCAGGCTTCTCGAGAAATTTCAAGGTTAAAATGAACAAGTTACACGTTAGTAACATGATCTCATTAATAACAGAGTAGCAGGCAGGCTATATTACTTAAGTAATTTGTGGAAATCTTCACAGAATAGTATAGATATTCAGGTACACCTGTCTAATGCAGTACAGATGTCAAAGAAGATATGGAGCTTGAGTAATGAAGGTTGCTACCATCAACAGTTGAACTTCTCCTTTAATTCTATGATATAGATGTGACCATACGATGCTGTGCCCACTGAATAAAGGAGTCGTCAAATAATTTTATACTTCTCTTTTTGATAAGACTAATTTTAATTTTATATTTTTCTTTTCCCTCCTTATTCCTAATTTGCACATTCAGCCCCAAAAATACCTATTCCTAAGCACTTAACATAAATCCTTAAAATTCAAGAACTTCCTCAGCTATCGTGCCTCAACCCCAAACATGTGGTAAGTCCTGCTCCTTCGTTATAATTTAGCTTTGGCCAGTTTCTACCATGCTGCATAGTGACAAAATGTTTGATTAAACTGAATAAGTATACTTCACTATCCGCACAGCGGCAAAACAACAACAAACATTAGGCAAACCTGCAGCCAAACTACTATCAGTAGACATATAGCTAAAATTTAGTAACACTAAAAGGACCCTTCAACATGATAGCCTAAATAAGTATACTGATATTAAGAAGATTTTAACTCATTCCGCACTTTAAACAACATTCTACGAAACCTGAAATTTTTCTTTTTGTTAATTTTTATAAACATGTACTATCTTTATGAAATTTTGACTGAATACATTTTGAAATTTTCAGTTGAGACTGCAAGTCAAATGAACTTCATGTGTAAAAATAGGGACAAAACAAGGCAGTACCCGGCACAAGACCACCACCAAGTACTCTTCCAACTTCAGCTCCAAAGAGGCCAGATCTATACAAGTAAAATATGTCAAAGTGCTCATTAATAATTTCCCAAAGATTTTCAATTATTAATATCAACGTCAATATGGCAAGAAACTCAAGCAAAGATATGAACAAGACAAAAACAGGCAACATTCTTTTTTAGGAGATTATTATGAAATTCAATGTTCCTCTTATTTACATCTACACTTTGCTTACAGAGGGATTCGCCAATTTAATTGATTGATCCCTTTATTTACATCCGTCAATTTCATAGGCATGGCTTTAACAGACTGATGAGGCAGCCACGACCTTGTCACATTCTCAATAACCTCAAACCCACTCGTAGGACGCTCTATCTCTTCCGAAAATCGCTTCATTGTATTAACACCATTACACTGCTTACAAATCCCCCACCACTGCCCATCATCATACCCGCAATCACTACACACCCACACTGTTTTACTACTCTTCCCACTCTTCCCCTTTTTCTTGGTACCATTCCCTATAACTTCATAAACCCTAGTCTTTATACCGTTGGAATAATTTCCATTTAGTGCAGTCGACTTAGACTCTGTTTGTGGGGTGTGTTCGTCACTAGGGTTTTTTTGACTTGTTGAAGGGGCAGCCCAGCCTTGTACGGCGGCGTCGGTGAGAGAAGTGGACTCTTTAGGAATTTGTTGACTGCGAGTTGATCGGAACTGGCGGGATTGTTTGGGGTATTGAGAGGAATTACATATAATGGTGAGACGGAGAGATGAGAGGGGGTTTTTTGGAGAGGGATTGAAAAGGTGTTTATGGAAGTGGAGGGCTCTCAGTGCTTGCATGTCTGCTACTTGCATTTAGAGAGAAGGAGGGCGTTGGGATTTTTATAGGCGCAAAATTTTAACAGACCGCTCCCCTGCCCCGATAAACGGTCAGAAATGGAAATATTTTTCCGGGTCGGAAACGGAAACTCTGCCTCTTGGATCTTTTTTCTAAGCAAACGAGGATATTTATATTAAAGCTAAGTAGGATTCATTCTATGACAACTTACAACCATTGTACATATAACTAAGGACATATTTGTTACATAGATTTGCCAGAATATTACATGTTGGTCAAATATTTTATACTCTATAAACTAATTATTCTATGTAAATTCCTCCTTACAAAAATTTGTACGAAAAATATAAGTTTGTATATGATATTTTTTCTGTTTTGTTTAAGCATCAGTCTTCTTTATTCGAATGTGCGCGACTTTATTCCCTGACCTAAAAACGTATTTGAGGACCGCTTTCTTCTCCTGATAGATTAACCGCACATATTAACAATATTGTCATATATTTGATTTCCTTGATATAGCATTGGATTACCTCGTTACATTCCGTTTCTATTACAAGAGGAAATAGTTTCCATTTTTATGTAGTTTGTAGTCCTTTGTTTGACTCAAAAGTTATGGTTACTTTTTGAGCTATTAACAATTTAAAAATGTGAGAAGGGTAAACCGTAATCAAATATAATAAACCTAAATATGAAATCAGTATGATTATAGTATAGAAATATTTGCAAGGATGAAGAACTTCTAAAGATACTTGCTAATCACACTTGAGGGAGAATGATAGAGGGAGAATGATAGAGAAAGAGTGATAAAAATTGTATTATTAAATAATAACACATGCCCCCATACAACAAGGAGGCCTCCTTTTATATAGAGGTGAGCTTCTTGTGAGCACGTGATTTTTGCCCTACATGTGAATTACTCCCAAAAATTTAAAATAAAATAGTTTTTGTGTTGTGTGTGATTTTTGTGGATTTTGTGTTATATTTATTTTATTGTTTGTATTTATCTGAGCGTGTTTATTTGTTTAAAATTAATAAATAAATAAAAATACAAAAAAATAGGTCACATTTGCATTTAGGATTCATTGAAAAGTAATCAAGTTTATTTTACAAAAAAATATAGAAAATTACAAAAAAAATATGTATTTTGCATTGTTAGTGTTTTAATATCAAAATTGTGTGATTTATATTTTTTTAATTGATATTTAATTGTGTATGTTAATTATTAGTAAAATTTAATTAGTATTTCTTATAAGTTAATTTGATTTTTTGTAATATAATTTAAAAGTTTAGTTTTAAATGAGGAAATAAAGAGAAAATTAATAAGAGATGGAAATATGGAACAATTCGGATTTGGGCCAAATTTCTAAATCAAAAAACCAGGCCCAAAACGTCCCAGCAGCCCAGTCCGTCTCCAACACCAGCCAAACGACGTCGTTTAAGACGTCTCCATCCCAGCCGTTGATCTTCGTTGATCAGACGGTCTCAAATCTCCCTCACAACCCGACCCATTCAACCCTGGACCAACCCGTTCCCTCACTAAACCAAAACGCCCCCGTTTTTATTAAGGGATTGATCTTGGCCGTTGGATTCTTATCATCCAACGGCCGAAATTAATTGCTTCGATTTAATACCCCAAAGACCCCCCCCCCCAACCTTCAAACACCTTCCCATTTTCAATCGTCTCTTTCAGGACCAAGCAACGGGTAAACCCTAGCCGCCGCCCACTTTTTCTATTGCCTGAAACCCGGCGGCAACAACGCCACCAAACTTACATCCCTGAACCACCCAATCTCCCTCAGTCCAAATCCACCTTTAGATTTTTTCAAATCCTCACAGAGCCTTTCAAACATTAGATCAAAGAAATTGACCCCAAACACTGGGTCATCTATTTAACCCCAAATCAACACCATTGAACCAACATGCTACCCTAACCCCAAATCCCATATTAGTTTTGCTCGAATCATAGCAGAGTTCGTCGAATTTCAATTCGATTGAACGAGCCCTAGAAGAACACAAAGAATTTGAGGTCGCAATCGACTTTAGTCAGGTGTTCTTAATCAAGAACACTTGGTTAAAGTCCGTTTGGACCTCAAAAGTTTGAGTCAAATTTTCAGCAGGACGAGTTAAGATTTAGCTTAAAAATTTGAGGTATTTCTCCCCTTTCCCTTATTTTTATCTCTTTTCGGACTGTTAGTTGGCTAAATGTCATTAGAATTCGTCATTGTGGTTAATCATTCTCCCCCTTCTCTGTCAATTGAAATATGGTTTAAAGGGGTTTCATTGATTAATGTACATCAATCATAGTTTTTGGTAAATTAATCGTTTGTTACTTTGGTTGGATCCATTCTCGTATGACTCGTCGAGTCTAAATACCAATGCAAGTTTCAATCAGTTTCGAATATCCTGTCAAGTTCTCTATTCTTTTGATCTAACCTGAGTTTAAACTTAAGTCTATGTGAATTGGATTGTTTTGTTATTTGCTGTTACTTGAATCCCTATCCGTTTGTTAGTCAGTTTATTGATTAATAAAACTGCTGAATGAAAAGTACTGATACTAAGTGAACAATTAAACAATCAATATTGATAGTAAGGGACTAACAACCTCTTTGAATTAACAAAAGAAAAGAGGAAATTGCTGGTGTGGCTTAATGCTTTTATTAGCTGTAAAGTCAGAACACATGGGGGATGGTTAAAAGGTTTAAAAAGTAACATGGGCTAGGGAATAAACAGGCTGGAAAAGGGGAGCTGTTGAATTGAATAGAAGGTTCTGTTTTGGTTATAAAAGAGAAAAGAAAAACAGAATTGTAAGAAGACACTGGACACACAGAAAAGGGGAGAAACTTAGGAGGATAGAGAAGGAGAGACAATTCTGAAAAACAGAGGAGAGACAGAGATAGGGGGACAGAAATAAGAAAAGGGGACAAAAAAAAAGGGAGATAGAGGCAATCCGAGAATATTTCCTGACTGTTTCATTGAAAGTTTGAAGGGAATATCTTGGTCGTTTAGCTGTTGAGTCTCAATTTTCCAATTCAGTCCAGTCTTGGTTCTAAAAATGGGTTCAATTAAGTCTTTCGGGGTGTTTGTTTTCCTGTTGGTTTCATAAACTCATTCCGGGCTTAGTGTGAGTGTGTTTTGGTTGATTTGAAATTGGTTTCTGCTACTGACTAAAGCATAGTTTGATGTTGTTGTTGTATTGTTGATGTATTGCCGCTGATGATCCTCCTTTTTCTTTCATTGCAAACATTTTCACGTATTTACACTTGATCCAATTATGTATTAAACAGTCCTGGGTTGATTATTTGAAGAGGGAATGAAGTTTATGTTGTTTTGCTTTATTTTGTTTCTTTAGCTTATAGTGTCAGTGATTTAATTTAGTATTATTTGAATGGGAATGTTATGTGATACATTGGTATCCATCCGTTCATTTCTCTAATCCTAGCATTTTAATATTGTTTTGTATGTTGCTTTGTTTTAATCTTAGCTTTATCCTCTTTTCATTGTAGAAAATTTTATCTCAATAGAGTTACCCTTTGATTAGCTATATCACCTTGATAATAACACTTCTTTGAACTGTGATTGAATTTGGAGCATTCTGATTGTGCGAGCTCGCGCCAATTATATCAAAATATTAAGTTTGAAATTGGACCTTGTTTGAACAGAAGGTTGATCTACTTGTGTAGATAGCATGTCAAATGGATGATGAATGAATTGTATTTGTCAAATGGCATGTCATGTGGGCTCTGTTTCAAAGTGTAGCATAGTGCTACTTCGAAATTCATGCTCCTCGTTGATTTCAATCTGGTTTTTAGTGTGATTAATTGGTATATGGTTTTGATATGACCGTAAAGTTTGGATCTAGCTATTTGGATATTTGGAGTTAGTTGGTATATGTTTGAATAAAATATTTTAGTTCTATGATGTTTTTTTTTGTCTACTGTTAGTTTCAGTTGATGGAATCGTCTCTTTGAAGCATGTTCAATTGTTGTTTGAATCAGTTTACCCTTATAGCAAGGAAATGGTAAGTTTGAAGCTCTCAAGTGATTTCAGTCATGTGTATTTCATTGTGTCTTCATATTTCACTAGCTTACAATAGTCTTATGAGGTTGTGCTTAATTATGAAAGAAGGTATTCACACTCGTTAGCACAACAATAACATTTCGTCTCTTCCTTGTTCCATGTTTTTTGTTTAGTTTAGAGCTTTGATGAAGTGGGATCCTGCTCTTCTTGTTTTATTCTATTTTCTGGATAAAGCTATTTAAACGTCCTCATTTTGTGACAATGTTCTCTTCTTTATACTTATAAATTTAGGCAATACAGTCTCCTTTGGCATTATTTAGTTGAACTTTAGCTATGGTACAGCAGGGAATTCGGTCATATAGTGTTGGCATAACTAAGTTACATGTTTGACAATAGCATATTATGAATTGGAACTCAACGTTTTGTTTTGGGTTTAATTGGCCGCTAATCTTAATTTAGTTCATACACATTGAGGTGAGCCATGCCCAAACAAAAAGGACAAACGCATGGTCCTCATTTGATTGAACATTTTTATCCTTAGAATCGAGGCGTGTCATTTAAAAAATTCCATGGCCCTAAAAAAAATGCAAACGCATAGATGTTTAGGCGCGTGTTTATTAATATTACCTTCCTAAACTCGAGTGAACATTTATGTGATCCAAATCCAAATCCCAATGGAGTCGAAATGTGTTGAAAATCATGGGTGCACTGGTGCGACGTAGTTCGAGACGCATTTTTAAGACGTCGTAATTCTATAAAAACAACAATAATCATAAAGCGGTTAAAAGTTGAAATTTGCATATAGGTTAAAGCACATTATAAAAATCAGACAAGTAAGTCAAGAATGATAATTAAGCGACCGTGCTAGAACCACGGAATTCGGGAATGCCTAACACCTT
>JASVEL010003662.1:0-54286 GCA_032618575.1 Nicotiana noctiflora | reverse complement strand
TCCCGTTACTCGTCTACATTCCCAGGACCCTCTCTTCCCATCGTCTCTCAGAGATGAGCCAATATATCCCCAAAATCCTAGTAGCCGCCACCCCTCCCCTTCGCTATAACCCCGGCGGAAACGACTCAAGTGACCGCCATTTTAACACCACAGAGCCTCCATCACACCCTGAACCCAAATCCACGAACCCCTTGGCTCAAATCTAGCTGCATCTTCTCGAATCTTCGATCGAAGATTCGAGCCAAAACTCAACCTACCCCAAATCAGACCAAGTTGAAACCTAACACTCCTTTGACCTCCCTCGTGACCATATCGGCCTTGGTTTGGTTCAAATCCAACCTGAAACCATCAAGCCCTAAAACGCCCGTATGAACCCTAGAAATCCGAAAGGGGGTCTTTGTTTTAATTCGATAGGAGTTTGGGGTCTAACAGAACTTAATCTAGGTGTTCTCAACTAAGAACACCCTGTTTGAGGTCCTTTTGGCCCCAAAAATTCAAGCCTGAATGGTTCCCTTATTCCACTTTCGATTCTTCTTGTTCTGTTAAGGTATTCTCCTTTTCTTTCTTCTATCTCTATTTATATTTGTTGTTAGTTTAGTTTGTGTTATTATTTCTTTTTTTCGATTAACTTTCTGTCCGCCTCTAATAGACCTTTTATTTGGTCGATCTTTTTCGTTTGTTCGTTTATTGTAGTTGTTGTGATTGAACTACGTGTTTAGTTTGTTTTCGTCTAGTAACTAATTCGCATTGTTTGATCCCTGCTCTTCTCGAAATCACAAGTCATTAGCTTGTTTGTCGATTATTTGTTATCGATTACACGTGTTGTGATGAGCTGCCAGTGCATGTATCTACCCCGGTAGGGGATACTATTGTTGTGGACCACGTATACCGGTCCTGTTTGGTCACTATTGGAGGTCTGGAGACCCGAGTAGACCCGTTGCTTCTCAGCATGATTGATTTTGATGTTATATTGGGCATGGACTGGCTATCTCCATGTCATGCTATTCTGGACTGTCATGCTAAGACAGTCACTTTGGCTATGCCGGGCATTCAGAGGATCGAGTGGCGAGGCACGACCGAGTATGTACCTAGCAGGGTAATATCTTTTCTCAAGGCCCAACGAATGGTTGGGAACGGATGTCTCTCTTATTTAGCATTTGTGCGGGAGGTCGAGGCCCGGACTCCCACTATTGATTCTGTTCCCATTGTGGGACTTCCCAGAGGTATTCCCCTCCGACCTGCCGGCATGCCGCCGGACAGGGATATTGATTTTGGTATCGATTCGGTGCCGGGCACTCACCCTATTTCTATTCCTCCGTATCGTATGGCACCAGCTGAGTTGAAGGAATCGAAGGAGCAGCCCCAGGAACTCCTAGATAGTGGGTTCATTCGGCCGAGTGTGTCGCCGTGGGTGCACCTGGCCCCGTTTGTTAAGAAGCAAGGACGGCTCCACGAGGACGTGTATCGACTATAGTGCACCTAAACAAAGTAACAACGAAGAATAAGTATCCTCTCGCCTCGTATTGATGATTTATTTGATCACCTCCAGGGAGCTAGGGTGTTCTCGAAGATTGATCTTCGTTCAGGCTATCATCAGCTGAAGATCAGAGACTCGGATATTACGAAGACTGCATTCAGGACCCGATATGGTCACTACGAGTTCCCTGTGATGTCGTTTGGGCTGACCAACGCCCCAGCAACATTTCATGCATCTGATTAACAGCGTGTTCATGCCATATTTGGATTCATTTGTGATCGTGTTCATCGATGACATCCTAGTCTACTCCCGTAGCCGTGAGGAGCATGCTCGGCACTTGAGTATTGTGTTGCAGAGATTGAGAGAGGAGAAGTTGTATGCCAAGTTTTCCAAATGTGAGTTCTGGCTTGAGTCCGTGGCATTCTTAGGGCACGCGGTGTCCCGTGATGGTATTCAGGTAGATCCGAGGAAGGTCGAGGCAGTGTAGAGTTGGCCCAGACCGACCTTAGTTACTGAGATCCGTAGCTTTCTGGGATTGGTAGGGTATTATCACCGATTCATTTAGGGATTCTCTTCTATTGCTTCACCCTTGACTAGATTGACTCAGAAGGGTGTTCCTTTCATATGGTCCGAGGAGTGCCAGGAGAGCTTTCAGAAGCTCAAGACAGCACTGACCACAGCACCAGTCTTGATTCTGCCATCAGCTTCAGATCCTTATACTGTGTATTGTGATGCCCCAGGAGTTGGCATTGGTTGTGTGTTGATGCAGGAGGGTAGGGTAATTGCTTATGCTTCTCGTCAGTTGAAGCCCCACGAGAAGAACTACCATGTTCATGATTTGGAGCTAGCAGCTATAGTTCATGCTCTGAAGATTTGGAGGCATTACCTGTATGGTGTCTCATGTGAGGTGTTCATGGATCATCGCAGCCTTCAGCACATATTCAGACAGAAGGACCTTAATTTGAGACAGCGGAGGTGGTCGGAGTTGCTTAAGGATTATGACATCACTATTTTGTATCATCCGGGGAAGGCCAATGTGGTGGCCGATGCCTTGAGTCGGAAGGCGGTTAGCATGGGCAGCCTAGCTTTCATCCCAGCTGGGGAGAGGCCATTTGCTTATGATGTTCAGGCCCTAGCCAATCGGCTAGTGAGATTAGATATTTGGAGCCGAGTCGGGTGTTGGCTTGTGTTGTTTCTCGATCTTCCTTATATGATCGCATCAGGGAGCGACAGTATGATGACCCACATTTGCTTGTCCTTAAGGACAGAGTGCAGAATAATGATGTTAGAGATGTGACTATCGACAATGATGGTGTTCTCGAGGATGCGTGGCCGTATATGCGTGCCCAATGTCGATGGTTCGCGGGAGTTGATACTTGAGGAGGCACACAGCTCGCAGTACTCTATTCACCTGTGTGCCGCAAAGATGTACCAAGACTTGAGACAGCACTACTCGTGGAGGAGAATGAAGATGGATATTGTTAGGCATGTAGCTAGGTGCCTCAATTGCCAGCAGGTCAAATATGAGCATCAGAGACCGGGCGGTGTTCTTCAGCGTACGGTTATTCCCGAGTGGAAATGGGAGAGGATCACCATGGATTTTGTTACCGGGCTTCCTCGGACAGCGAGGAAGTTTGATTCTGTATGGGTGATTGTTGATCGGCCGACTAAGTCCGCACATTTCATCCCAGGTTAGCACTACTTACTCATCCGAGCGGTTGGCATCGATCTTTATTCGGGAGATTGTCGTGTTGCACGGGGTCCCGTTGTCTATTATATCCGACGAGGCACCTCGCTCACTTCTCAATTTTGGAGAGCATTTCAACGAGAGACGGGTACGCGGGTTGAGTCGAGCACCGCATTTCACCCCCGTACGTACCCGGCGCTCCGAGCGCACTATTCAGATCCTGGAGGATATGTTGCGAGCACGTGTGATTGACTTTGGTGGTTCGTGGGATGAATTCTTACCACTTGCCGAGTTTGCCTACAACAACAGCCTACCGCCGAGTATTCGTATGGCCCCGCACGAGGCATGGTACGGCAGATCGCGTAGATCTCCCGTAGGATGGTCTCGAGCCTCGGCGAGGATAGATCGACAGGACCGAGTTAGTTCGGATGCTCCGGATAGCAGCAAAGTTGATCCAGGAGAGGCTTCGCACGACACAGTCTCGCCAGAAGAGTTATGCGGACCGTAGGGTTCGAGAGTTGTCTTTCATGGTCGGCGATAGAGTATTGTCGGGCGTTTCACCCACGAAGTGGTGTCACGAGGTTCGTGAGGAAAGCGAAAGCCGAGTCCCGTGCACATCGGACCTTTTCGAGATACTCGCGAGAGTCGGAGAGGTGGCATACGAGTTAGCCTTGCCACCCGCCTTATCCAGCGTTCATCCAGCATTCCACGTGTCTATGCTCCGAAAGTACATTTTCGGACTATCCCACGTATTGGACTTCAGTAGTATTCAGTTAGATGGTGATCTATCCTATGACGCGGAGCCTATTGCTATTTTGGGTCGCCAAGTAAGAAAAGTTGAGGTCGAAGGAGATTGCATCGGTTAAGGTTCAGTGGAGAGGTCGACCCGCGGAGGAGGCTACTTGGGAGGTCGAGCAGGAGATGCGGAGCAGATGCCCTCAGCTATTTGAGACTTCAGGTATGTTTTTCGACCCGCTCGAGGACGAGCCGTTTGTTTAAGTTGGGAGAATGTAACGACCCGGCCCGTCGTTACGGGAATTACCACCCCGTTACCTTGCAATCACATATCTTATGCTTTTATAACAATATTAGAATATATCGGGTGAGTTAGGAGTGATTTGGATTGAAAATGAAACAAATAGCACGTTTGAAGAAAGCTTGAATATGGAAAAGTCAACCAAGAGTTGACTATTGAGTTAGAGTGCTCTGAACCGGATTCCGATGATTCGACTAGTTCCGGGGATCATTTATGACTTAGGAGAACAATCGAATTGAATTCGAGGTCCCGTGTAGAAATAGGCTTGGAATCGGCTAAGGTCGAATTTTGGCGAAATCCGAATCCGTAGGCGAGATTTTGATCCGGGGTCTGAATGGAATTCCGACAGCTTGCAGTAGCTCCATTAGGTGATTTTGGACGTGCCCGCAAAATTTCAGGTCATTCGACGTCGTTTGGTCGGGTTTTTGATCGATTGTGTAATTCGGAAAGTTTTAAGGAATTTAGGCTTCGAATCCGTGTGTAATTGGTGATTTTGATGTTTAGTGATGGTGTTTTTATGATTGGAACAAGTTCGTATCGTGTTTTGAAGTATGTCGGTGGTTTTCGTTGGGGTCCCGGGAGCCTCGGTTGATTTCGGGGGTCCAAACGGACCATTTCTTCTATTTTTGAACTGCTGTTGGCTGCCGGTTTTGTTGCAGACGGATGCTCTATCGCGATCGCATGCAGTAGACGCGATCGCATGAGGACGGAAGCGAGCCCCGTAGTTGTTCACGCGATCGCGTAATACAAGAACGCGATCGCATAGTATGGAAATCGGCATCCGCGATCGCAGGTCACTCGTGCGATCGCATAGAAGAACCTGGAGGGTGCGAGAAAATGTGCTATGCGATCGCATAGCAAGGGGCGCGATCGCACAGCTTGTCGATCGTGACCGCGATCGCATAGCCGTGTCGCGATCGCAGCGAGAAAGACGAGGCTCGGAAGTGTCGCGCATGCGATCGCGGAGCGCATCGCGATCGCATGAAGCGGAAATCGCGAAGGCTTAACTCTACGCGATCGCATGCGGTCATCGCGATCGCATAGAAGGATTGGTCCGGCAGTGAAATTAAAACCAGAACAGAACCAGCCGCGGGTTCATTAACCCAAAACGCCATTTTTGAGTTCTGGAGAGAGAAACTCACGGGAATTGCTGGTAATTCATCGGGGATTCGTTGGAGGTAAGTTTTGTGGCTTAATTACATCATTTTAACATGAAATCATGGGTTAAATTTCGTAAATGGAAGATTAAAGGTGGGTTTGAGCCCTAGGCCTAAATTAAAGAAAAACACCGATTTGAGTGGGCAAATGGAGTCCGATTTTGGTAAATTTGATATGCCTAGACTCGTATCGAGACGAGGGTTCCGAATATGTAACTTTTATAATTTTTCGAGGAGCGCACCAAAAGTCGAGTTTTGACAACTTGTGGGTTTTGATATAATTTGGGTTATTTCGAATGAATTTCGTGAAATTAGCATATATTGATGCATTCTCTATGATTTTGAGCACATTTGGCACCCGAGGAGATTGATTTGCGAGGCAAGCGCAAGGCGGATCGAAGCTTCTACCGGTTCGAGGCGAGCTGGTAGTAGTAAACAATGTACCGAGGGCTCGAAACCCCGTACTAGCACTTCACAATGCTATATCGAGACGAGACACACGTTCTACGACGGCGTGGTGACATCGTGATCGGGGGTTCGGACTTAGTCCTTCCCGCTAATAGAATACTGTGTTGTATGACCGTTAATGAGATTATAACCGTACAATCGGGCTAATAGCCATGTTTGGGGCCTCGTGCCGATCCGTAGAGCATTAGGGAACCTATAGAGCTAGGTGACCTTTATATCGTGTCGGAAATATACACTCAGCCGTAGCTCTAGCCGTATAGCATAATATGAGCCCGTACTAGACCTGTACATTGAGAGAGATTATCTAGGGTGGAATTCCCTGTTCTAGCCGAGCGGGCCTGAAAGGCCAAGTCTATACCGATTGAGATGAGACAGGTCCAGGACCCACCGTGATATATTATATCGGGCCCGAGAGGCCAAGTATATACCGACCGGAATAGGGTCGAGGACCCACTATGAGGTATTATATATATATACCTATATGGACCGGCCGCACGCCGCAGCAAGCATATATATTGGACCCGGACCGCACGCCGCAAGAATATACATGTAATATACACGCGGGACGCGATCGCACGCCGCAAGTATTATCGCGCTTGGCCGTAGTGAGCCCCTTCGGAGTCCGAGTCCGCACACATTCTCAGTGAGCACCGGTGTATGTTATGGGACCGGGCCGCGCGCCGCAGTACATATAATATATATATACATATAAATATTGGATCGAACCGCACGCCGCAGTAATACATGCGCGGACCGGGCCGCACGCCGCAACAGTGATAGTGCTCGGGCCTCGGGAGCCCCTCCGAAGTCCGTATACACCCCCGATGAGCGCCGTCGACGTTAAATGGAGCCGGCCGCGCGCCGCAGCCGGTATATGTATCGGGAGCGGGCTGCACGCCGAAGCATTATACTTAATTATATCCTACTATCTACTTAAATATTTATACATTATAGACGTAGGTATGTGTCTTTATATGTTGAGATGGCCGTACACCGTAGGGGTACGAGCGAGGGTTGGATCAGAGTAAGAATCTTGTAGAGATAAATGTGGTTTGGAGATTAGAGTATTACCATAGTGATGACGTACATATGAGGGTTGCCTTAGAACTGCTAAGTGATAGAACAGGAGTTCTTACCTTCGGTCATTATTTATTATTATTACTCACTGAGTTGAAATATACTCACCCCACTCCCCTGCACTTTCTGTGCAGATCCACAGGTGCCCGAGAGCAGTTGAGACATTGTAGCTGCCGATCCTTATTACTATCCCGTGGAGACTTCGAGGTAGCTGCCGACATCTGCAGAACCTGTTTTCTCCCTCTTTATCATTTTGTTATCTTCTTTCTGCCTAGACTTGTTTGTATAGGATATTTCATCTGTAGAGGCTCAGACTTGTGACACCACAATTTGGTTGGGATCGTATTTTGTATGCATTTACTTCTACGTTTATCGTTTTGATATGAAAATATGCTATTTTAGTTTAATTAATCATCTTTAGTTAATAATTGGCTGGTTTAGTGGATAATATGGTCGGGCTTGCCTAGCAATGTGTTAGACGCCATCACGACCGGGGTTTGGGTCGTGACAAGTTGGTATCAGAACTTAGGTTAACAGGTCTCGCAAGTCATGAGCCGGTTTAGTAGAGTCTCGTGGATCGGTACGGGGACGCATGTGCCTATCCTCGGGAGGCTGCAAACCTTTTTAGGAAAGTTTCAATTCTTGAAATTCTTGTCATGCGATTTTGTTGATTCAAACTGAACTGTGACATTTTATTCTCTCGCAGATGGCGAGAACTCGAGCTTCCGGACGAGGTGGACGACCACCATTTCCACCTGCTAGAGGCCATGGACGCGGCCGTGGTCGTGGCGGAGGTAGGGCAGCTGAGGCAGTGCCAGTTGACCCACAGCCTCCAGTTACTGAGGCTCCAACAGCACTAGTTTTAGGCACCAGCTGTGCCCATTATCATTCCGAGTCTACAGGAGACCCTGGCTCAGATATTAGTAGTTTGCACTGGCCTGGCACAGGCGGTTTCAGTTACCACCGCAGCAACTATATTAGGGACTGGGGGTTGTCATCAGACCCCCACAGCACGCACTCCAGAGCCAGCAGTGTAGGGCCTGCAGACACCTGAGGCTCCTCCAGTTCAGCCGGCAGATCAGGTTCAGGGGGACAGGGTCCCAGCTATGACTGACGATGAGCAGCGTCCTCTCGAGAGGTTCAGCAGATTATCTCCCTCAGTGTTCACCGGTGCTCCGGGCGAGGACGCCCAAGGTTTTCTGGACAAGTACCGTCAGATGCTCTGTACGGCAGGGATCTTGGAGTCCAGCGGTGTGTCCTTCACTACCTTTCAGTTCCAGGGGTCAGCCTTCGCTTGGTAGGAGGCTTATGAGCGCCTTAGACTAGTAGGGGCAGCACCAATATCATGGCTAGAGTTCTCCACTATGTTCTTGGAGAAGTGGGTGACTCGATCTCAGAGAGAGGAGATGCGTAGGCAGTTTGAGGGTCTCCGCCAAAGAGACATGTCAGTGTAAGAGTATGAGATCAGATTTACAGAGTTGTCTAGATATGCACCACGGTTGGTTCCTACCGACAGAGAGAGGATTGGACGCTTTGTGGTCGGCCTTATCTATCCGATCCATATTCTGATGACCCGAGAGAGGGTTTTGAGCCGTACTTTTAAGGATGCTATGGATATCGCTCGCGACATAGAGATAGATCATCACAGAGAGCGGGATGAGAGGGAGGCCAAGAGGCCTCGAGGATCAGCTAGTTCCAGTGGCACTCAGACCAGAGATTATTGTAGCGTTTATTCTGGTAGACCTGTTCATTCAGCCATGCCAGCAGCCGATGGTACTCCAGCTCCACCACCACCTTAGGAGCGTTGTTATGCGACTCAAATTTCTAGCGTGCCTCCTACGCGGGGTACTTCCAGTGGTCAGTCTAGTGGACCTAGCTCCAGTAAGTCACAACTACCACGTCCTCCTAGAGCTTGCTTCGAATGTGGTGATACACGTCACTTTGTTTAGGGATTGCCCCAGACTTGGTAGGGCTGCATCTTTACAGACTACTCAACCACAACGTGCTTCTCAGAGTACTCAGGCTATGGTTCCAGCTCCACTGTTGCCCCACCTACCCAGCAAGCCAGGGGCGGAGGCCGGGGAGATAGAGGTCGCCCTCGTGAGAGGGGTCGGGCCAGATATTATTGCATTCTTGCTCGCACCAAGGCGGTTGCCTCCGATTCTAGCATCACATGTATTATTCTAGTTTGTCATAGAGAGGCATCGGTTTTTTTCGATCCCGGCTCTACTTATTGATACGTGTCATTTTTTTGCTTCGTATTTGGGCACGACCCGAGGGAGTCTTGAGCTGCCAGTGCATGTATCTACCCCGGTAGGGGATACTATTGTTGTGGACCACGTATACCGGTCCTGTTTGGTCACTATTGGAGGTCTGGAGACCCGAGTAGACCCGTTGCTTCTCAGCATGATTGATTTTGATGTTATATTGGGCATGGACTGGCTATCTCCATGTCATGCTATTCCGGACTGTCATGCTAAGACAGTCACTTTGGCTATGCCGGGCATTCAGAGGATCGAGTGGCGAGGCACGACCGAGTATGTACCTAGCAGGGTAATATCTTTCCTCAAGGCCCAACGAATGGTTGGGAAAGGATGTCTCTCTTATTTAGCATTTGTGCGGGAGGTGGGAGCTGAGTCTCCTAGCATTGATTCCGTACCTTTGGTGAGGGATTTTCCAGATGTATTCCCCTCAGACCTGCCGGCATGCCGCCGGACAGGGATATTGATTTTGGCATTGACCTGGTGCCAGGTACTCAGCCTATTTCTATTCCTCCGTATCGGATGGCACCGACTGAGTTGAAGGAATTGAAGGAGCAGCTCCAGGAACTCCTAGATAAGGGGTTCATTCGGCCGAGTGTGTCGTCGTGGGTTGCACCGGTCCTGTTTGTTAAGCTAAGGACGGATCCACGAGGACGTGTATTGACTATAGTGCACTAAACAAAGTAACAAGAAGAACAAGTATCCTCTCGCCTCGTATCGATGATTTATTTGATCAGCCTCAGGGTGCTAGGGTGTTCTCGAAGATCGATCTTCGTTCAGTCTATCATCAGCCGAAGATTAGAGAGTCCGACATTACGAAGACCGCATTCCGGACCCGATATGGTCATTACGAGTTCCTCGTGATGTCGTTTGGGCCGACCAACGCCCCAACAAGCATTTATGCATCCGACGAACAAGCTGTGTTCATGCCTTATTTGGATTCATTTGTGATCGTGTTCATCGATGACATCCTAGTCTACTCCCGTAGTCGTGAGGAGCATGCTCAGGCATTCGAGTATTGTGTTGCAGCGATCGAGGGAGGAGAAGCCATATGCCAAGTTCTCCAAACGCGAGTTCTCGCTCGAGTCCGTGGCATTCTTAGTGGCACGTGGTGTCCCGTGACGGTATTCAGTAGATCCGATGAAGGTCGAGGCAGCGCAGTAGTTGGCCCGCACCGCACCTCGCTACGGAGAACGTGAGTTTCCATTAATTGGCGTGGTATTATCGCCGATTTTTTTAGGGCTTTTCATCCATTGCTTCACCCTTGACTAGATTGACTCAGAAGGGTGTTCCTTTCTTACGGTCCGAGGAGTGCGAGGAGAGCTTTCAGAAGCTCAAGACAACGCACTGACCACAGCACCCGCCTTGATTCTACCGACAGCCTTCAAATTCTTATACCGTATATCGCGATGCCTCGTGAGTTGGCATCGGTCGCGTGTCGACGCAGTGAGGTAGGTCATTGCTTATGCTTCTCGTCGCTGAAGCCCCACGAGAAGAACTACCCCGTTCATGATTTGGAGCTAGCAGCCATAGTTCATGCTTTGAAGATTTGGAGGCATTACCTGTATGGTGTCTCCTGTGAGGTGTTCACGGATCATCACAACCTTCAGCACTTATTCAGTCAGAAGGACCTTAATTTGAGACAGCGGAGGTTGTTGGAGTTGCTTAAGGATTATGACATCACTATTTTGTATCATCCGGAAAAGGCCAATGTGGTGGCCGATGCCTTGAGTCGGAAGGCGGTTAGCATGGGCAGCCTAGCTTTCATCCCAGTTGGGGAGAGGCCATTTGCTTATGATGTTCAGGCTCTAGCCAATCGGCTAGTGAGATTAGATATTTCTGAGCCGAGTCGGGTGTTGGCTTGTGTTGTTTCTCGATCTTCCTTATATGATCGCATCAGGGAGCGACAATATGATGACCCACATTTGCTTGTCCTTAAGGACAGAGTGCAGCATAATGATGTTAGAGATGTGACTATCGACAGTGATGGTGTTCTGAGGATGCAGGGCCGTATATGCGTGCCCAATGTTGATGGTTTGCGGGAGTTGATACTTGAGGAGGCACACAGTTCGCGGTACTCTATTCACCCAGGTGCCGCAAAGATGTACCAAGACTTGAGACAACACTACTGGTGGAGGAGAATGAAGATGGATATTGTTAGGCATGTAGCTAAGTGCCTCAATTGCCAGCAGGTCAAGTATGAGCATCAGAGACCGGGCGGTGTTCTTCAGCGTATGGTTATTCCCGAGTGGAAATGGGAGAGGATCACCATGGATTTTGTTACTGGGCTACCTCGGACAGCGAGGAAGTTTGATTCTGTATGGGTGATTGTTGATCGGCTGACTAAGTCCGCACATTTCATCCCAGTTAGCACTACTTACTCATCCGAGCGGTTGGCATCGATCTTTATTCGGGAGATTGTCAGGTTGCATGGGGTCCCAGTGTCTATTATATCTGATAGAGGCACTCAGTTCTGGAGAGAATTTCAGCGGGAGCTGGATACGCGGGGTGAGTTGAGCACCACATTTTACCCTCAGACAGACGGGCAGTCCGAGCATACTATTCAGATCTTGGAGGATATGTTGCGAGCACGTGTGATTGACTTTGGTGGTTCGTGGGATGAGTTCTTGCTACTTGCTGAGTTTGCCTACAACAACAGTTATTAGTCGAGTATTCAGATGGCCCCATACGAGGCGTTGTATGGCAGACGGTGTACATCTCCCGTGGGATGGTTTGAGCGTGGTGAGGATACATTGATAGGGACTGAGTTAGTTTATGACGCTCTGGATAGAGTGAAGAGGAGAGGCTTCGCACAACACAGTCTCGCCAGAAAGGTTATGCAGACCGTACGGTTCGAGAGTTGTCTTTCATGGTTGGCGATAAGGTATTGCTGAAAGTTTCACCTATGAAGGGTGTTATGCGGTTTGGGAAGTAGGGGAAGCTGAGTCCCAGGTACATTGGTCCTTTTGAGATACTCAGGAGAGTTGGAGAGGTGGCATATGAGTTAGCCTTGCCACCCAGCTTATCCAGCGTTCATCCAGTATTCCATGTGTCTATGCTCCGGAAGTACATCGGAGATCCGTCCCACGTATTAGACTTCAGTACCATTCAGCTTGATGGTGATCTATCCTATGACGTGGAGCCTATTGCTATTTTGGGTCGCCAAGTAAGGAAGTTGAGGTCGAAGGAGATTGCATCAGTTAAGGTTCAGTGGAGAGGTCGACCCGTGGAGGAGGCTACTTGGGAGGTTGAGCAGGAGATGCGGAGCAGATGCCCTCAGCTATTTGAGACTTCAGGTATGTTTCTCGACCCGCTCGAGGACGAGCGTTTGCTTAAGAGGGGGAGAATGTGATGACCCGGCCCGTCGTTACGGGAATTACCACCCCGTTACCTTGCAATTACATATCTTATGCTTTTATAACAGTATTAGAGTATATCGGGTGAGTTAGGAGTGATTTTGATTGAAAATGAAACAAATAGCATGTTTAAAGAAAACTTGAATATGAGAAGTCAACCAAGAGTTGACTATTGAGTTAGAGTGCTTGGAACCGGATTCTGATGATTCGACTAGTTCTGGGGGATCATTTATGACTTAGGAGAGCAATCGGAATTGAATTTGGAGGTCCGGTGTAGAAATAGGCTTGAATTGGCTAAGGTTGAATTTTGGCGAAATCCGAACGGTAGGTGAGATTTTGATCCGGGAGTCGGAATGGAATTCCGACAGTTGCAGTAGCTCCGTTAGGTGATTTTGGATATGCCTGCAAATTTTCAGGTCATTCGGACATCGTTTGGTCGGGTTTTTGATTGAATGAGCAATTCAGAAATTTTGAAGAAACTTAGGCTCGAATCCGTGTGTAATTGGTGATTTTGATGTTTAGGATGGTGTTTTTATGATTGGAACAAGTTCGTATCGTGTTTTGGAGTATGTTGGTGGTTTTCGTTGGGGTCCCGGGGCCTCGGGTTGATTTCGGGGGTCCAAACGGACCATTTCTTCTATTTTTGAACTGCTGTTGGCTGCTGGTTTTGTTGCAGACGGATGCTCTATGCGATCGCATAGGGTAGATGCGATCGCATAGAAGGATGGAAGTGAGCCCCAGAGTTGTTCTATGCGATCGCGTAAGAGGGGATGCGATCGCATAGGTATGGAATCTGGCGCTCTGCGATCGCAGGGTCACTTGTGCGATCGCATAGAAGAGATTGGAGGGGTGAGCAAAATGTGCTATGCGATCGCATAGCAAAGGGTGCGATCGCATAGGTTTGTCAGACTGTGAATTGCGATCGCATAGCCAGTGTTGCGATCGCAGAGAAGAAAAGATGAGGCCTGGAAGGACGTGCTACGCGATCGCGGAAAGTGCATTGCGATCGCATGTAGTGGAAATCGCAATTGAACTCCATGTATCGTAGAAGTGAAAATCGCAGTGAATTAATTGTATCAGAAGTTAGAAAATTTCAGAAACATTTCACACATTTGGGTCTTGGCTTAAGGAGGCGATTTGGGCGATTTTGGAGAGAAACTCAAGGGAAATCATCAGGTAATCAACTATGGACTTATACTATGATTAGTATTGATAATATTATGCAATTATATCATGAAAATGGAGGAATTTGGGGTGGTTCATGGAAGATTTAACCCTAGGCTTGAACTTTAGAAAATCAAGGTTTTGAGTGGGCAAATGGAGTCCGATTTTGGTAAATTTGATATGCCTAGACTCGTATCGAGACGAGGGTTCCGAATATGTAACTTTTATAATTTTTCGAGGAGCGCACCAAAATTCGGGTTTTGACAACTTGTGGGGTTTGATATAATTTGGGTTATTTCGAATGAATTACGTGAAATTAGCATATATTGATGCATTCTCTATGATTTTGAGCAGATTTGGCACCCGAGGAGATTGATTTGCGAGGCAAGCCCAAGGCGGATTGAAGCTTCTACCGGTTCGAGGTGAGTGGTGGTAGTAAACAATGTACTGAGGGTTTGAAACCCCGAACTAGCACTTCACAGTGCTATGTTGAGATGAGACACGTGTCATGTGACAGGCGTGGTGACATTGTAATTGGGGGTTCGGACTTGGTCCTTCCCGGCTAATAGAATACTCTGTATTATGACTGATAATGAGACTATACCTGTGTAATTGGGCTAATAGCCATGTTTGGGTCCTTGTGCCGATCTGTAGATCATTAGGGGACCTGTAGAGCTAGGTGACCCTCATACTGTGTTGGAAACTTACACTCAGCTGTAAAACTAGCTGAATAGCCTATTAAGAGCCCGTACTAGACGTGTACATCGAGAGAGATTATCTAGGGTGGAATTCCCTGTTCTAGCCGAGTCGGGGCTCGAAAGGCCAAGTCTATACCGATCGAGATGAGATAGGTCAAGGACCCACCGTGATATATTATATCGGGCCCGAGAGGCCAAGTATATATCGACTGGAATAAGGTCGAGGACCCATTATGAGGTATTATATATATATACCTATATCGGATCGGGCTGCACGCCGCAGCAGTATATATATTGGATCGGACTGCACGCCGCACGCTGCAGTAATATACATGTAATATACACGTGGGACTGACTGTACGCCGCAGTATTATTGCGCTCGGGCCGTAGGAGCCCCTTCGAGTCCGAGTCCGCACACATTCTCAGGCGAGCACCGGTGTATATTATGGGACCGGGCCGCGCGCTATATATGAAGATAAATATATATATACATATAAATATTGGATCGAACCGCACGCCGCAGTAATATATAGCGGATCGGGCCGCACGCCGCAGCATGATAGTGCTTGGGCCTAGTGAGCCCCCTCCGAAGTCCGTATACACCCCCGATGAGCGCCGTCGACGTTAAATGGAGCCGGCCGCGCGCCGCAGCGCGTATATGTATTGGAGCGCGGGCTGCACGCCGCAGCATTATACTTAATTATATCCTACTATCTACTTAAATATTTATACATTATAGACATAGGTACGTGTCTTTATATGTCGAGACGGCCGTACACCGTAGGGTACGAGCGAGGGTCGGATCGGAGTAAGAATCTTGTAGAGATAAACGTGGATCTGGAGATTAGAGTACTACCATAGCGATGACGTACATACGAGGTTGCCTTAGAACCGCAAGTTGATAGCACAGCGAGTTCTTACCTTCGCTCATTATTTATTATTATTACTCACCGAGTTGAAATATACTCACCCCACTCCCCGCACTTTATGTGCAGATCCACAGTGCCCGAGAGCAGCTCGAGACATTGTAGCTGCTGATCCTTATCTACTTTTGTGGAGATTACGAGGTAGCTGCCAGCGTCCGCAGCTTGTTTTCTCCTTCTTTATCATCTTGTTGATTTCCTATTTGCCTAGACTTGGTCGTATTAGGATGCTATTCTGTAGAGGCTCAGTCTCGTGACACCACGATATGTTTGGGACCGTATTTTGTATGTTTTACATTTCGGTTATCACCTGATATGATCATTTACCGTTTAAGTTTAATTTGATTAATAACTGGCTGGGTTAAGGGATAATATAATCGGGCTTGCCTAGCATTGTGTTGGGCGCCATCACGACCAGGGTTTGGGTCGTGACAAGTTGGTATCAGAGCCTAGGTTAACAGGTCTCGCGATCTTACATGCCGACCGGTTTGTTAAAAATAGGGAAAGGAGTGGAAGATGTCAATTGAATGGAAAACGAGATGCTTTTCTTGGAAAATAATTTTTTGAAAAAAAAAACAAAATGAAAAAAAAATCTCCGAATAATTTTTGTTAATTTTAAATAGTTAGTTTTCTTTAAAATATTTTCTTTTGAAAAATGCAAAAAAAAATTCCAAATAAATTTTATTAATTCCTTAGAAAATAATTTTTTGAAGAAATGCAAAAACAAAATTTTTATTTTTTTTATTTTTTTAGGTTAGCTTCTTTGAAAATAATTTGTTTTAGAAATGCTGTTTAAAATGGTTCGTTTTCTTTTCTTAAAATGATTTAGTTCTTTTATTTTCGAACTACGCAAGTTTGATTCTCACCAAACATGAGATACGTAGGCAACCCATATCGGGCTCAACTAATACTGATTTTTCAAAGAAAAAATAATAATAAAAATATTAGAATTAGGAATTTTGTCCTTAGTCGAGAGTTAGAAAATTTTGCAAAAATAGCCAAACGCCTCAAAAGGGGCGCCGGAGGACTAATTTCGCAAAAATGTAATAGGGACATCACATTGGTATCCTGTTATACAGCCTTCAAATCTTCTTCAAGTGCTGAAAGGCTGTATTAACAAGATTCGTTTTTTTTATATAATAAAAGGAAATTTTTGAAAAAAAAAATCTTAAGTTCATTTTTATCTTTTCTAGGATCAGCATGACTTCCTCGCAACGAATCGGCCAGAAAAGGGCGAGAGACGAAATGCCACCCATGTTCATGGTCCAGGACAAGACCCCAGATCGGCTCTGTAAATGGTGGACTAGTTTTTCGGCTTGGGAAAGAAATCAAGTTCACAAGCACCTCAAGTTTCTTCCGGACATCATGATGATAAAACCGGACAAAAATGTGATCAGAGCTTTAGTGAGTTTTTGGGACTCAACAAGCAATGTGTTCAGATTTCGGGACTACGAAATGACACCCACTTTGAAAGAATTGGGCGGACTCACAGGGCTTGGAAGATATTTGCACAAAAAGAGACCTGCAGCTCCTAGGAAAATGGGTGTGAATAATTTCTTGAAGAAGTTATGTCTCCGGCGGGTTCCCATGGGTTGTTTGGAGAACAGTTGGGTGCCACTGGATTATCTCTACGACAGATTTGGTGATAAGAAAGGGTTCGAGAAATTCTCAAACACTGAATTTGTTAACCAGTTGAATTATGACGCCTGGGGAGACTTAAGAATCTATGCCTTTATGATCGCTTTTTTGGGAACCATGGTTTTTCCCGAACGTGGCGGACGCATCAGAATCCGTTTGGCTACGGTGGTCTCATATTTACAGAGTAACGAAGAACACACTGTTCTTCCTATGATCCTAGGAGACATCTTCCGGGCTTTAACTCGGTGCCAAGAAGGACATGATTATTTTGAAGGTTGCAATATCTTATTACAAATGTGGTTTGTAGAGCATCTCTATCATCACCCAATTGTGATAGACTTCAACGCGGATTGGCTGAATTATATTCGTTGTCATACAAATAGAGCCACCCGTTGTAACCTTCCAGAAGATTTGAGGACTTGGCAAGAACTTCTCAACTCTTTGAGAGCAGATCGACTTACCTGGAATTATTATTGGTTCCCTTCCGCCAAAATCATGCATATATCGACATATCGCCCGTTCTACATACTGATGGGTTTCAGGGGTTTCCAACCATATGCCCATATACGTGTCATGCGACAGTTGGGTAGAGAACAGAAAAGGCCCCCAATTGAGGATATGCGATCGTTTACATGGGAATTCGCGACGGAGGAGCCCCCAAGGGAGACTTATGCACAAAAGGTATGGTTCGGTAGTCGACTCTCCTACATCAACGAAATGGTTGCCGATTGAGAATGGGGAGAAGTGAGCCTCGCATATCTTGAATGGTTCCACAACCAATCAATGCCAGAGCAAAGGTCAGAAAGGTCGGTAAAGTATGCCGTCGATTGGGAGAAAGAGGTATAAGCCAGAGTTAAGGAGGCTAAGCATGAGACAGCGCAAGATTTACAATCTTGAATCAACACTTTAAAACAAGACAAGGGAATTCTGGAAGCGGCCATGGACATACAACAGGCTGATTTCGATCGGGAAAAGGACAGTTGGGAGCAGGAAAGAGAAGCACTCCGAACTCAAATTCAAGAGATGCAATTGACCGCAGAAAGTTAAAGGAGAAGTCGGAATGATGAGATGCTGATAAACGATTTAGAAAGGAAAGCCTTTGAACACCAAGAAGACTTGGAGAAGGCAAAAGCGGCTTTGGTTGCAGTCCGGACAAAATGGAAGAGAGCATCCCACCAAGAAGCACTCCGTCTACAACAAGTAGAGAAAGATTATGAGGCAATCATCGTTGATTTAAGAAAATCAAATGTCGCTCTTAGAGAGCGAACTCTCAGGCAAGTCCGGGATGCCAAGGCAGATAGAGACCGTTGCCACAACTTGATGGCACGGATGGAAAGACAAATAGATAGGCTCTTGGACTATGTCTCCGACAACGCTCAAGTATTAGGGGCAAAGAACCGACACATAGGGCAGCTGCTCAGAGAAAAAGACATGATCAGGGCCAGGATCAATGAAATCGGGCACTACATCACTATGAGGTGTTTGACTTGCGAACGAGTACCTCGGCCTACCCTCTTCTCTTCAATCATGGAATGTGTCCACCGAGTCATGGCAGAATTGGGGAGCATACAGAAAGATCTTACACCGAGAATCGCAGCAAGGCCAAACAACGCCCCCCGGGCGCAAAGATTCGAGGCGTTGGAACATACTTAGAAGAGTCTGTTATTTTTAGAGTATGTTTGTCCTTTTAAAAGTTTTCCTCCATTGTTGTCATTTTGCAAGTGTTTCAAGTTTGTTGAAATAAAATTCAAGAACATTTCATTCATATCTTATGTCTATTATTTCCGAACTACGCCCGGTCTGATTCATGCGGGGACATGATACGTAGGCAATCCACATAAGATTCGACCATCACTAAAAAAAATAATAATAAAAAAGGGGGGAAAAGTTAAAAGAAAAGAAGATTGATAAAGGATGAAAGCAAAGGAAAATACAAACCGGAATGATGCATCACAATCGAGTACATGTAGCGACACCATCATCTGTATAAGTGCATCACACCCAACGTGAGATTACATATCTGTTATGTTATTTCACACTAACCTTTTGTTTGCCAAACTCCAGGTTTTAGTAAAGAGTGGTTGATTTTGTGGTAATCTGGCATCACATTCGTACTTCACAAGGTCCAAAGGAAAAGTTCAGCAGCCCGAAAGTACTTATCCCTATTTCACTAGGTCAAAAAGAGGTGCCAACATGTCTTTAGAAATGCCCCTAGCAACCATTCCCGTCTCGGAAGAAAGCTCCTTGACAACCATCCCGGCTACTGAGTCAGCAGCTTTGGAAGAGAATATAATTTTGCGCTGCCGCATGCTCGAGATGTTGGATGATTGGAACAATGGGAAAGAGCCCCCGAGTCTGCTCCCTGGGTTCCCTGAAATTCTTCTCGGATCAAGTGGGATTTCCAATACCCCCATCAATTACCCGCCTACTCTGTTTGGGTATTCTAATGCCACAACCCTCTCTTGAATCACCCTCCACCTCCTATCCTCGGGTGACACCATTAGATATATCCGCAAGAACGTCGGTTGAGTTGCCAGTTCCAGTCACGACGCATCCTACCGCACATACTCCTTTCTTTGATTATGCGTCCTTTACATTCCCAGCACCACCGCTTACACGGGACCATACCCAGGTTGCAGCCAATATATATCCTCAGCCACCTCGATATGAGTTCCTACCAAGCCAAAATCCAAAGGCTCCCGAGCGGGATGAGATGGCAAAAAGAATGAGAAGTTTGGAACAAAGCCTGAAAAACATGCAAGGTCTAAGTGGGCAGAAAAGTGTATCTTACGCCGATCTATGCATGTTCCCGCACGTCCACTTGCCACCAGGGTTTAAGACGCCGAAGTTTGAAAAGTATGACGGGCATGGCGACCCCATTGCTCATCTAAAGAAATACCGCAATCAATTGCGAGGTGCCGGCGGAAGGAAAAAATTGCTGATGGCATACTTCGGAGAAAGTTTGGTCAGGATAGCATCAGAATGGTATATGGATCAAGACATATCTCGATGGCACATCTGGGATGATCTGGCCAGAGATTTTGTAAAACAATTCTAATACAACATCGATATTGCGCCGGACAGGAATTCTCTATCGAACTTAAAAAAGAAGCCCTCAGAAAGCTTCAGAGAATATGCCATCAAATGGCGAGAGCAAGCGTCCAGGGTGAAACCCCCTATGGACAAAATTGAAATGGTCACGACTTTTCTCCAAGCTCAAGAGCCAGACTACTTTCAAAATATGATGTCGGCGATGGGAAAACCTTTCGCCGAAGCAATCAAGATTGGATAAATGGTAGAAAACGGCTTAAAAACAGGGCGAATTTTGAGTCAAACGGCCATTCGGGCAACTTCCCAAGCCATCCAAGGCGGGTCTGGAGGGATGCCCAGAAGCAAAATGAAGGAGGAAACTGCCATGGCAGCAGTAGAAGACATAAAATATCGAACCTCAAGGCAGGTATTCTCCGACAGGGCCCCCCAGCATTACTATCCACACCACAGCATGGCCTATGCTCCTCCACCTCCACCCTACGCAGTCATGAACGTTCAACCTTTGGCACGGCCGCAACCACCAGCCAACAGAAATCCACCCCCATTCCAGAGTAACCGACCTCCTTACCCAAACCAGTACAACCCCCGTCCAAATAATACCCACCACCGTGAGCAACCCAAAATGAGCTTTACACCGATTGGGGAGTCGTATTCCACTCTTTTTCCAAAACTCAGGCAAGAGAACCTACTGCAGCCCGTTCCGCAGAACAGGCAGAATCCGGACTCTCATGCCTACCAGAGAAGAATATATTGTGCCTATCATTCAGGTGTTGAAGGATATAGTACCGACAATTGTTGGACGTTGAAGAAGGCAGTGCAAGAATTGATCAATCAAGGGAGGATTGTCTTCGCAGATGAAGACATGCCAAATGTGACAAACAACCCGTTACCAGCCCACAACAACGGGCCAGTGATTGGGATGATTTGTGATGACAAGGAATTTGACCCAGCCTTAAAAGCAATAATCACCATCGCCAACATAGAGAAGCGGCCTGAGGTTACCCCGAAACAAGAGAAAATAGGAAAAAGGTTGAAGTTCTTGAGACTGGATCTGAAAAGACGATTGAATTGAAAGCATTGTCTCAGAAGAGTGGAGTCCTTTACCTCCCACGAGGTCGAGTGGAAAAACCATTGTCAATAGGTGCCCCCAAAAAGTTCCACTTAAAGAGGGAAACAACAATGTATGTACCAAAGAGAACCTATGTGGCCCGAAAACCAGATGAACCCGTGGTTATTGCACGCGTGCAACAAAAACCAATGACAGATCCATCCGCAGTACCCTGGAGCTACCAACAGACACTCGTTACGCGCAAAGGGAAAGAGGTTGCAGGAGATTCATCTGAGAGCATCATGGGGCAAAAGTACTTAAACATGCAGGAGGTAAATAACGCCACACAAAGGCGTTTCCCATCAAAAAAACCTGTAAGTGCTGAAGAGGCAGAGGTCTTTTTTCAGAAGATGCAAATGCCTGACTATGAGGTGATAGACCAACTGCGCAAATACCCGGAGCCGGTATCGATGTTGTCCCTTTTAATGAAGTCTACTGAACATCAGAAGGTTTTGTTAAAAGCCTTGAATGAGGCATATGTGCCTATTGAGACTTCATCCGAACAACTTGAAAGAATGAAAGAGAGGTTCTTCGCAATCAATCAGATTTCTTTCAGTAAAGCTGATTTGCCTTTGGAAGGTGCCGCCCATAACAAAGCTTTGCATTTGACTATCAAATGCGAAGGCTACTACATGAAGAGGGTCATGGTTGATGGGGGTTCAGGAGTAGACATATGCCCACTTTCCACTCTAGGCCGCATAGGAATCGGAGCTGAAAGGATTCGGCCCAACAACATTTGTGTGCGAGCCTTTGATGGTGTGAAGAGAGATACTGTCGGAGAGATTGATGTGATTATGACCATCGGCCAGGTGGACTTCGAAGTGACATTTCAAGTTCTGGATATGGACAATTCCTACAACTTTCTTCTGGGGAGACCATGGATTCATGCGGCTGGGGCTGTGCCCTCTACCCTCCATCAGATGTTAAAATTTGAACACAAGGGACAAGAGATCGTGGTCCACGGAGAGGACGAGCAATTGATTTATCGAGATCCATCCATCCCATGCTTGGAAGCAGAAGAAGGAAGCGAGCACATTGTTTATCAAGCTTTCAAGATTGTGTTGGCAGATCAACACGAAGAAGGGAACCCTCTTCCCCAACCCTTTTTATCTAATGCCTCCATCATGGTAGCAAAAGAAATGATTAAACACGGCATCATGCCAGGAAAAGGTTTGGGAAAGTCCCTGCAAGGAGTGTCAAAGCTGATAACTTTACCCGCAGCTGAAAAGTTCTTCGGAGTAGGTTTTTGCCCCACCCTGGAAGATGAGAGATGGGCCAACAAGAGAAAGGAGAAAGGATGGGTTCTGCCGCGACCATTGCCACACCTGTACCAAACTTTTGTTCGACCAAGGTACAGTGAAGAAGAAGAAGACGAGGTCTTCACATCGGAGGAAATTGAAGAAATATATGGGGCCATGAGGCAAATGCTCTATGATGTGAATATGGTTCAATCGGGAGAAGGAACAAGCACCACTAAGGTGCTGTATGTGGGCCCTGAAGCTAAATTGCAAAATTGGAAAGCCACACCCTTCCCAATCAGGCGGGAGTTCTGGTAGATTTGTCCTGTCATTTTTCCTTCATCACAAGTTACTTCAGGACGTAGCTTGGATGTTTTTCTTTGTTTTCTTGTATTTTTGGTTTTCCCAATGTAATTTTGTTTATCTTCAGAAAATTCCAAGAAAATGAAATAAATATTTCATCATTTTGCACTCTTTCTAATTTTGTTATTTATTCTTCCTTTTCAGTCCTAATAATGCGGCTTTAAATAACATGACATGCTTGTGGAACTCATGCTCAAATCCGAACACGCCACCTAATCTGGAAATAATGAACCAAGAACCGGAATACGATGAAGAAGAGGCTTTTAGGGAAATAAATCGAGAATTGGAACATTTTGAGAATAAACCTAAGACAAACTTGAATGACACCGAACCGTTTAATTTGGGAACTATTGAAGAGGTCCGAGAGACCAAGATAAGCATCCACACAGATGAGAAAACACGAGATGCAATAATCCAAGTCTTGTTTGAATTTAAAGATATGTTTGCTTGGTCTTACGATGACATGCCAGGATTAGGAGCTGATTTAGTGGTGCACAAATTACCAATCTACCCTAACTGTCGCCTAGTGCAACAGAAGCAAAGAAAGTTCAAGACTGACATCAGTGATAAAATCAAAGAAGAAATCACTAAGCAGTTGAAAACAGGGGTAATTCGAGTGGTACAATACACCACGTGGTTGGCTAATGTTGTGCCCGTGCTAAAGAAGGACGGAAAAACTCGAGTATGCATTGACTACCGAGATTTGAATAAAGCAAGTCCTAAAGATAACTTTCCTTTACCGAACATCCACATCCTTGTTGATAACTGTGCCAAACATGAGATATAATCGTTTGTGGATTGTTATACGGGATATCATCAAGTGTTGATGGATGAAGAGGACACTGAGAAGACTGCTTTTACCACACCTTGGGGGACTTAATGTTACCGAGTCATGCCACTCGGTTTGAAAAACGCTGGAGCAACATACATGAGAGCTATGACTGCCATTTTCCATGACATGATGTATCAGGAAATAGAGGTATACGTGGACGATGTGATCATCAAATCCAGAACCCAGGGCGATCATGTGCGAGACTTGAGGAAATTCTTTGAGAGGTTGAGGAAGTACGATTTGAAGTAGAATCCAACCAAATGCGCTTTTGGAGTCCCGTCAGGTAAACTTTTGGGTTTCATAGTCAGTAGAAGAGGTATTGAATTAGATCCTACAAAGATAAAATCCATCCGGGATTTACCTCCTCCCAGAACAAAGAAAGATGTAATGAGTCTTCTAGGCCGACTGAACTACATCAGTAGGTTCATCGCTCAATTGACTTCCACATGTGAACCCATATTCAAGTTGTTGAAGAAGACGCTGCAATCAAATGGACAACTGAATGTCAAGAAGCTTTTGACAAAATCAAAGAATATTTGTCAAACCCTCCAGTCTTAGTCCCGCCAGAGCCAGGGAGACCTCTTTTCTTGCATTTAATAGTCTTGGAAAGCTCTTTTGGTTGTGTCCTCGGACAACGTGATGCGACAGAGAAGAAAGAGCAAGCGATCTACTACCTGAGCAAGAAATTCACTAGTTATGAGGTCAAGTACACTTTGCTGGAAAGAACGTGTTGTGCCTTAACTTGGGTCGCTCAGAAATTGAGACACTACCTCCAAGCCTATACGACTCACCTCATTACTCGGTTGGATCCTTTGAAGTATATATTCCAGAAACCGATGCCCACCGGAAGATTGGCAAAATGGCAGATCCTGCTCACCGAGTTCGACATAGTCTATGTCACTCGCACGGCAATGAAGGCTCAAGCATTGGCAGACCATTTGGCCGAGAACCCGATCGACGAAGAGTATCAACCATTGAATACCTACTTTCCTGATGAAGAGGTAAATATGGCAGAAGTTGTTTCGGAGGACAGTCATGCTTGGAAAATGTTTTTTGATGGGGCGATAAATGCTAAAGGTGTAGGGATTAGGGCAATCTTGATCTCTCCTGTTGGTCAGCATTACCCGGCCACGGCTAGGCTCCGTTTCTTTTGCACGAACAATACGGCTGAGTATGAAGCTTGTATCATGGGCATGAACATGGAAATTGATCAGGGCGTCGAAGATATGTTGATCATGGGGGATTCAGATCTAATTATCAAACAATCTCAAGGTGAATGGGAAACTCGGGACGTTAAACTCCTCCCTTATCGACAACACGTGAATATTCTTGGCAAGCGATTTGCATCGATAGAGTTTAGGTATATCCCACGATGTCACAATGAACTAGCTGATGCACTTGCCACTTTAGCTTCAATGCTACCTTATCCGGGCAACGCCCATGTCAATCCCTTGGAAATCCAAATCAGGGAAAGCCATGGTTATTGCAATGCAATCGAAGAAGGACCAAGCGCCAAGCCATGGTAATACGATATCGGGAGATTTTTGAAAACGCAAGAATACCCTGAACATGCTACTGGAGATCAAAAGAGGACCATTAGGCGACATGCAGGTGGTTTCTTTTTGAGCGGCGAGGTCCTGTATAAAAGAACCCCAGATCTTAACCTTTTAAGGTGTATTGATGCCGAAGAAGCAGAAAGAATCATGCACGAAGTACACGCAGGAGTATGCGGGCCTCATATGAATGGGCATGTTTTAGCCAAGAAAATCCTTCGAGCAGGTTATTATTGGATGACCATGGAGAAAGATTGTTTCGGTTTTGTCCGAAAATGCCATCAATGTCAGGTACATGGATATCTAATTCATGCACCTCCAACTGAGTTGCATCATATGTCAGCGTCGTGGCCATTTGTCGCTTGGGGAATGGATGTCATCGGCCCGATTGAGCCGAAAGCCTCGAATGGGCACCGATTCATACTGGTCGCTATCGATTACTTCACAAAATGGGTCGAAGCCATCACTCTCAAATCAGTCACTAAGAAAGCTATGGTGTATTTTGTACACTCAAATCTTATCTGTCGTTTTGGTATACCTGCAACTATCATCACAGACAATGCTGCGAATCTGAATAGTCGTTTGATGGAAGAAATATGCGAGCAATTCAAAATCACGCATAGAAACTCCACTCCTTATCGGCCCAAAGCCAATGGTGCCGTGGAAGCAGCGAACAAAAACATTAAGAAGATTTTGAGAAAGACAATCCAAAGTTCTAGACAATGGCATGAACAATTTCCGTTCGCTTTACTGGGATACCGTACTACAGTACGCACATCGGTAGGAGCGACTCCATACCTGCTAGTCTATGGAACCGAGGCTGTGATACCGGCGGAGGTAGAAATTCCTTCACTTCGTACGATTGTTGAAGCAGAGATTGAAGATAGCGAGTGGGTTAAGACTCGATTGGAGCAATTAACTTTGATCGATGAAAAACGAATGGTTGCGGTCTGTCACGGACAACTGTACCAACAAAGGATGGCTCATTCTTACAACAAGAAAGTACGGCCGAGAAATTTCGAAGTAGGTCAGTTGGTTTTAAGACGCATTCTTCCACATCACCAGGAAGCGAAAGGAAAATTCGCTCCTAATTGGAAGGGACCATACATCATCAGGAAGATACTGTCGAGAGGAGCACTATACTTGGGAGATATGGAAGGAAAAGATCCTGAAACAACTGTGAATGCAGATGCTGTGAAAAGGTATTATGTCTGAATTTGCTTCAATGATGTCCTTACAAGTCAAAATGATTGAAGGCTTTTATTCCCGCAACCCAAACACTACCAACCCTTTTTTAAACCCTTTGAGCCGGTTACCTTTCTTTGGCTACCCTTTTTGGAATCCAAATCAAAAAAAAAAACCAAACAAAACAAAGCAAAACAAAGTTCCTGAACTACGTTCTGACTTGATTCTAGAAGGATACGTAGGCAGCCTCTCCCTGAGGTTCAGTCACACCAAACCAAAAATCCCAATTTCCCCAAAAATGAAACTGGGGCAGATGATATTGTTGATTCGGTTTAGATCCGTCAAAATGATTCCAAAGTTGTAATTTTGTCCACAATTCTTGTTACCCAAACCGAGTACAAGTCCTTCAAGATCGATTAGAAAATGAGAAAACATCGTTGTTGCGGTCCGAAGCTTCTGGAATGAAAAGAAATAAAATGAGAGAGTCTTATTGGTGAAAACCTTCGGGCACCATAAGACGATGGAAGTAGAGAAATACAAAATGAGAGAGCCTGTTGGTAAAAACTCGCAAAGAGTGCTATCTGGCGATGGTAAGAAGAGAAATGAGAGAGGTCGATTGGCGAAAACCAGCAAAAGGGCGCTATCAACCGAAAAGGTTGTTTCACTACAAGGGGTCCTGGCACGGCTCCTTAGCTTGGAAACATAGACCCGTTTTTGGTTCATAAGGAAATGGGAGTTTGTGACGATCAAGCATCTAGTCCGAGAAGCATGTCATGTTGGTTTAAAGTCAGCATATACCTCAGATAAGTCCTTCTTTTTCCCCGAAAGGGACTCCTCTATCTTCGATACGTTTTTCCATTCTTTGTTCATTTTTCTTGGAATCTCTTTCGGTTTAATTTTAATTCTGAAACTATTACAAAGAAAGGCAGCAGGACCGGTTTTACAGGACTCCACCTGGTAAAGAAGAAAAGAAAAACAGCCTCAGTGGTGTATTGATACAATCCCCGATTGGATCGTAATGATCGATTGTTTCCAAAGAAATGGAGGTTAGGAAGAAAATGGAAATCAAAGGATAAGGTCTTAGAAGAGACGGAATGAGGCGGAAGGACAGAACCCACACAGAAAATCCTCGTGGAATCCCGGGATTGAACCCAGTCAGTTTGAAAATAAGTCACCCCCAAAGACAATTGGTAGCAAAGTTCTCAATGGAAATGGGGCAACGATCAAGCAATAAGGATAATCAAGGCCACAAAGTCAACCACTTTTTCAACTGATAAAATGTTCTTTGTTGAAAGCAGGTCTGTTTAATTGTGCAAGAAGAAGGTACAACTCAAAGAAGTGAAGTACGCAAGCATTGAAATGGCTTTGGAACAAGGAAAACACATAAGAAAGGGAAGTTTCTTTTCAAGAGCTTTATCTTATGCATTTGTTGATGGTTAAAAAGAAAGAAGGCCCAATAAAATAAAAGAAAATAAAAACTCCAAAAAAGAGAATCAAATCATATCAGTCCAATATCTGTTTAAACCCCGGTCAGAAAAACTGAGGGTCTTTCCGGCCAGAAAGCCGTGAAACGTTTATCCCCGGTCAGAAAACCGAGGATCTCCCAGTCAGAAAACTGCGGAACCATTTACTTTAACCCCGGCCAAAAAATCGAGAGTCAAACGGCCAAAAAACCGTTAGACATTGTTTGAATTCCGACCGGAAAGCTGTGAAAATTTTATCCCCGGTCAGAAAACCGAGGATCTCCCAGTCGAAACTCGCGAGCCATTTACTTTAACCCCGACCAAAAACCGAAGGTCCGACGGCCAAAAACCGTTAGACATTGTTTGAATTCCGACGAAAGCAGTGAAACTTTCATCCCGGTCGAAAACCGAGGATCTCCCAGTCGAAAATCGCGAGCCATTTACTTTAACCCGGCCAAAAACCGAGGGTCCGACGACCAAAAAACCGTTAGAACATTGTTTGAATTCCGGCTAAAGCCGTGAAACTTTCATCCCGGTCGAAAACCGAGGATCTCCCGATCGAAAACTGCGGAGCCATTTACTTTAACCTCGACCAAAAACCGAGGGTCTGCTGCCAAAAACCGTTAGACATTATTTGAATTCGGCCGAAAGCCGTGAAACTTTCATCCCGGTCGAAAACCGAGGATCTCCGGTCGAAAACTGCATGAGCCATTTACTTTAACCCGGCCAAAAAACCGAGGGTCCGACGGCAAAAAACCGTTAGACATTGTTTGAATTCGGCCGAAAGCCGTGAAACTTTCATCCCCGGTCGAAAACCGAGGATCTCTAGTCAGAAAGCTGCGAGCCATTTACTTTAACCCCGGCCAAAAACCGAGGGTCCGACGGCCAAAAACCGTTAGACATTGTTTGAATTCGACCAGAAAGCCGTAAAACTTTCATCCCGGTCGGAAAACCAAGGATCTCCTAGTCAAAAAGCGTGAGCCATTTACTTTAACCCGACCAAAAAACCGAGGGTCCGACGGCCAATAAACCGTTAGACATTGTTTGAATTCGGCCGGAAGCCGTGAAACTTTCATCCCGATAGAAAACCGAGGATCTCCCGAGTCGAAAACTGCGGTGCCATTTACTCTAACCCGGCCAAAAAACCGAGGGTCTTACGGCCAAAAAACCGTTAGACATTGTTTGAATTCAGGCCAGAAAGCCGTGAAACTTTCATCCCCGGTCAGAAAACCGAGGATCTCCCAGTCAAAAAACTGCGGAGCCATTTATTTGAACCTCGGTCAAAAAAAAAACGAGGGTCTTGCGGCGAGAAAACCGTTAGACATTGTTTGAATTCCGGCCAGAAGGCCGTGAAACTCTTCTTCAAAATCCCGGCCAGAAAGCCGTGGAACATTTATTTGTGAAACTGTGATTTTCTTAACCAATATCAAATAGTCTTTTTAATCATTTTCTATGTCACAACTAACTCACGAAAATTTTCCTAGCAAAACTGGGGCAGAAAAAATTCGTTCGTTTGTTTGTTTCATTTGTCTAAATAGGTTTGACATCGGGATGCAAGGATCGAGATAACCTACAAGTGGAACATCAATCCTGCATGAAGAAAAAAAGAAATGAATCAAAAGAGAACGAGTCCAAATGTCGGAGTAAACAAAAGCGCGGATTGCTCAGAATCTGATTGAAGTAATAAGCTCCGCCAATTCCATTTCACTCAACGTTACAGAAATAAACAAGCACGTACAGCTTGTTGAGCATCAAGATTCAGATCGAGGTCTATAGCAAAATCAGCTAAGATTCAAGATCAAGTTTTCAAGAGAATCATAGATAGGAATCTTGTAACTCATAGTTTGATAGCATAGCTAGTTCAGCTTTAATTTCTTTTGGTGTAATAAGGAGGTCAGTAAGTAGTAAGCAGCAGCAACGATAGCAACAGTAACAGCAAAGTGTCAGTCCACGGTAGTCCCAGCTAACAAAACTTCCCGAACTACATTGACCTGATTCCTGTTTAGCCCAGGATATGTAGGAAGCCTCCCGAAGCAAAGGCTCGGTCAAGATTTTTCTAAAAAATGTTTCACACGGAGTGCTCGGACGGGCAAAAATCACCTGTATTTGCTCATTATCTTTGCACGAAAACTCTTCATGTTTACGCGCAAAGAGGGGCAGCTGTGAGCACGTGATTTTTGCCCTACATGAGAATTACTCCCAGAAAATGCAAAATAAAATAGTTTTATGTTGTGCGTGATTTTGGTGATTTTTGTGTTATTTTTCTCTTATTATTTTTTGCATTTTTTGTGTGTGCATGTCTATTATTTAAATTAATATAAAATACAAAAATATTTGCAGATAAAATTCATGTTTGTAATTTATAATTAAGTTTGTTTTACGAAAATAAAAAATAACCAAAATATGTATTTTTTTTAAGTGTATTTAATGTCCCAATTATTTGATTTATATTTAATTGATATTTAATTGTGTATGTTAATTATTAGTATAACTGAATCAAGAACTTTATAAATTTTTAGTATAGTTAGAATTTTTGTTTTAATGAATTAGGAAACTAATTAATTGAGAGAAAGGAAATAATTGAAACTTGGTTTGAAATTCGGATGAGACTAGCCCAAATTCCCAAAAATCCAGGCCCAAATTCGCCCAATTACCCAGTCCAATTCGAACCCTCTTCAGAGACAGCCAAACGACGTCGTTTGGTCACACTTGATTTGCGCCATTGATCTCAAATTGATCAACGGCCAAGATCATATCTTCCCTTACCCATTTTTGTTTAGCCTGACCCGCCCCGTCTGCCCCAGCCCGTTTTATTCGACAAATTGATCACAGCCGTTGGATTTTTCAATCTAACGGCTGAGATTAATTACCTCACTTTAATTACCCCAAAACCCCCAAGACCCATATCACCCGTTTCATTCATCTCTAACCTAGAGACCCCCGATGAAATGCCGACGCCCCCATCGTATTCCGCCGGCCGGAAATCACCTCCGCCGGCGGCGTTCATCCAAACACCTCCATCTTAACACCAAATGACCTCCCGAACACCCTCAGTCCAAATCCACAAACCGTTTCCTTCGAATCATTCCCCGTCTTCTCGAATCTTCATTTGAAGATTCGAGCTAAAACCAAAACCATGCCAAATCGCCCCAAAATCTCACCCTAGCACCTCCAGACCACCCTCACACCCAAACTACCATTGGTCCGGCTCGAATCTAACCAAAAGTCGTCGAACCCCAATCCGGGCCTTTAAGAACCCTAAAAATCCAATTGGCAAAAAATTGATCCGATTAATCAAGATTTGGGTCTAATAGACTTTAATCAGAGTATTTTCATTTGAAAATACTTCGATTAAGATCCATTCGACTCCAAAAATCCAAGTTCGTCCATGACCGAATTCTAAAGGTACTCTTTTCTCATTTCTTTTTGTTTCATTGTTGTATGTATGTATACATTTGTTCATTTTTGTCGATTAACTCCTGTTGTTTTTAACTTTTTTATTTTTTCTATATTTCTTCTTCTCCGAATTCAAGACCTTTATTTGGTCAATTGTTTTTTTGTCTTTGTTTGTTCGATTGCGTATGGTGTAGAATGCGTATTCGCTTCGATTAGTGTTGTCGAATACTTAGTTTCGTCTTTGGCCGAGATTGTTGGAATCACTGTTTTATCAATTATTCTGTTATCAATGATACATGTTGTAGTTAGTTTAATTGAATGTCATTGTTTAATCTCGTAGATTTTGTGGTTCAAAATGCCGGACAGCACTAACACTTTTTGAATTGAATTAAGCTTGTTTGATTTCTGTTTTAGGAATTCGGATTGGTTATAGTTGTCCTTAATAGAAATTCAGAATCGAACTAATTGACGCTTAATTAAAACACCAAATGGTTGTTTAAAGTGATTAGCAGAAAGGTTGGCACTCGATTATGCTGTGTGTTACAGCAAGGTTGAAAGGTTTGTTAGCTGTTTAAATCTATTGAAATAGGCAAGGTTTTGTTTAGATTAGTTCTAAAATGAGAAAAGGGGACTGTTACACTGTCCCAACAGCCTGAAAGAATTAAAAATGGTTAGCTTTAATCTTCAGATTTAGACACCAAGTAGTGGAGGCCAAGAGCTAGTTCTGATTTAGTAATAAAATAGGCAATGCACATGAGAGAAGGTGTTAAGACCTACTGGACAACACGGTTTTCCAGCATTCTTCTACACTTTAGAGTTTTATATAGTTGAAACCATGTTTAGGCAGTGGAAGGTGGGAAAGCAGGGAATAATGTGGGGTTTTGTTTGATTTTAAATAGTTAGAAGGTGCTGCAAGAGGGCTGTGAAGTCTGGCTATAAATAGAGGCCCTGAATGCAGAGTTTAAGGACACAAATACTCACTAGCAAATAAGACACACAGAGAGAGCTTAGGATTTTCGAAAACACTGGAAAAAATAATAGAGAAAAACAGAGATACACTGGCAATAGACACTGGAAAAAGAGGGAAGCAGAACAGTTTTACACATACACTAGAAACACACACATACAGAGAGATAGAATCTGGAAGAAATTGAGAGCTTTAAAAGTTTGAAGGGTATAGAAACAGATCTGAGGAGTTTTTCTAAAGGGAAGTTGTTTGGGATCATTTTTCAGTCTTGAGCATTTTAAAAGAAATCAGAATACTCAAGTGATTCTCTGTTTTCTTTTCTTGTTCTATTTTGGATTTTGAGTGTTCAAGCTATTTGAAAGTTTTCTGTGGAGATTATTTGTGTCTTCCGTTGGTTTACAAACTCGTGTTGGGTTGCGGCTAAATTCTAGTTTGGTTTTAAAGTTGAGTTTTGAGTTTATACTGGGGTTTCAAGTTGTTACTGCTGGGATTTTGCTGCTGCTACTGTTTTTGTTGTTCGCTCACTGTCAAACAAAGCACTGACCTCATCTTTTGCTTTTGAATTCCAGGTACACGGCTACAAAATTCTTTGTTGGTATAAGCTTTAATGAAAAATCTGAAATAAGAATGTCTGTTGGTTTCAAGCATATGGATCTAAACCAAGCATGTGGATCACTGCCTATTCAATTTTTTAGAATTAGATGAAGTTTTTCTATACATATTTGTTAGTATAAGAGTGTATTTGTATAACTGAACTATTTTATGTTTAAGTCAAGGTTTGTCTTAGATTAATTCAATACTTCTCGTTAATATATGAACCTTTTGTTGAAACTAGTATAAAGTTCGAATTTTGTTCAAGTCGGCATTAAATATGGTTTAGATAAAATAAGTTGATTTTCAAGTATATATCTTAGAAATAAGTCATTTGAATTAGCTTTGAAATTCAGTAGTTAGTTCGCTTCATTTAGTTGACAACTTTCACTAATCAATTATTCTATTTTAGCCAGTCACGGGAGAACAGACGTTTTCGATCTAATTGATAAGTGAGATATAAAAAATTAAGAAATATGTGCTCATATCTTTGTTAAAAGTCTTATTCGAATTAAATACATTCCCGATTACTTAGTAGCAAATCTTAGCTAAAAACGGAATCGTCTCACGCATCGACGCTTTTGCATGATTTAATCGAGAAATAACTTCAATCAACATGTACACCAACCAAAGCATCATCAAAGTTAATATTTTTCGTCTTACTTAGAATTAACCTCTCTTTTAAAGTTTTGAATGTATAGTTTAATAAAAGCGTTTCAGCTCCATTAAAGGCATATAGGATAGCATGTATAAAAATCAGATATTTTTAGCCATTTATAATAATTGAAGCGACTGTGCTAGAACCACGGGATCTGGGGGTGCCTAACACCTTCCCTCGGGTCAACAGAATTCCTTACTTAGAATTTCTGGTTCGCAGACTTCATTTGGAAAGTTGAAATTTCCTCGATTCGGGATTTAAATAAATCGGTGACTTGGGACACTTTAATTTATTCAAGTGGCGACTCTGAAATAAATGGAATAATCCTGTTTCGAATATTGTCACTTAAATTGGAAAAACTCCCTTAAGCTTCTACCCCCGGGTAGTGGGCACGCCAAAAGGAGGTGTGACAGGTGGTACCCGGACCGTACATCAATTTTGGAGAAGAACTTTGCTCCTTGCAATTGGTCGAACAAATCATCTACCCGAGCCAAATGATTATTATTGATGGTGACTTTGTTAAGCTGCCGATAATCAATGCACATTCGAAGTGATCCATCCTTCTTGTGAGCACGTGATTTTTGCCCTATATGAAGATCACTCCCAAAAAATTCAAAATAAAAGAGTTCTGTGTTGTTTGCAATATTTGTGGATTTTATGTTATTTTTTTCTCTTATTGTTTGCGTTTGTGTGTGCATGTTTATTTATTTAAATTAATATAAAATACAAAAATATTTTTCATTTGCATATAAAATTCAAGTTTACAATTAAGAGTAATTAAGTTTGTTTTACGGAAAAAAATCACGAAAAATGTTTGACCGTATTTAAATTTTTGACTCTATGTATTTTAGCTTTTGTTTCATTTTATATATATATATATATATATAAGATTAAAATATAAATTTTAAAAAGTAATCTATTACTATAATATTATTGCTATTATTCATAAAAAAATTATTTTTTAAAAAAAATATATTTTTTATAAAATAAATAAAAATAGAAAATATTAATTTTTTTTTAATTTTCGGTTGGTTTTAAATAATTGAAAATGAAAGATTAGAATTAAAAAATAAAAGTCAAAAGTGGCTGAAAATTAAAAAAATCAAAAGTAAAGAAAGTTGTTTATTTTAAAGAAAAGAAAAGAAAGTGGCATTTTCTTTTAAATAAATAAAAGAAAGTGGACAATTAAAAATTTAAAAGTAATTAAAGTTGTATTTTAAAAAATAAAAGTAAAGAAAGGTGGGATTTCTTTTATAAAAAAAATAAAAGCATTTTGTAAGTGGGATTTCTTTTAATTAAAAAAAGATAATAAAATAATAAAATAAAAACTAAAATAAAATAAAAATCTGAAAATTTTGAATTTTTTTGCTATAAATAGAAGATAAAATTAGGAAGAAAGGGGAGTTCAAAAATATTGAGAGGAAGAGGAGGAAAAAAGAAAAAAGAGTTAAGAGAGACGGGAAAAGAAAAGAAAAATCAAAAAATATACACAAAAAAAACGAAAAGTTGAGTGAGAAAAAAAAAAGTTTCAATTTTAATTAGCAAAGTTATATTCTCAAATTCATCTTTTGGTTACTGATTTTATTAAATTCTGTTGCTGGGTTATTCTACTTCCACCGTTGTTGTTGCATTGTCTATATTGTTGTGTTAATTAGTCTTATTGTAACGACCCGACCCGTCGTTACGGGAGTTATCGCCCTGTTTTCTTCATTTAACACTTCAATATGCTATTTTAAATGTGTTTGGAATGTTAGAAGCAAATCGGAGACAATTTGAATAGAAATAAGGCCATAAATCCCTTTATGAGGATAATAGGTTGGAAAAGTCAACTGAATATTGACCGATGAGGTAGACAACCCGGAATTGAATTATGATGATTCGACTAGTTTTGGGGGATGATTTATGATTTAGGAGAGCAACCGGAATTGAATTTGGAAGTCCGGTGTAGAATTAGGCTTGAATTGGCTAAGGTTGGATTTTGGCGAATTACGGATGGTAGGTGAGATTTTGATTCGAGGGTCGGAATGGAATTTTGATAGTTGCAGTAGCTCCATTAGGTGATTTTGGATATGCTTGCAAAGTTTCAAGTCATTCGGAGGTGTTTAGGTGGGGTTTTAGATCAAATGTTAGTTTCGGAAGTTTTTAAAGAACTTAAGCGTGAATCCGATGTGAATTGATGATTTCAGTGTTGTTAGTTGTGTTTTGATGATTGGAAAAAGTTTGGATGATATTTTTGGATATGTTGGTGCCTTTGGTTGAGGTTCCGGAGGCCTCGGATGTGTTTCGGGTTGTGATCACGCTCTTAATTAATGTTTCAACGTCGTATTTTTGGACATAAAGGGGTATTATATTGAACAAATAAGCACTTATTACTGTTTTGAATGATGAATTAAATCCGTATCGTAATTACGGACCCGTAGCAAAAAGAATCATCGAATTCGGACATCGTATGAGGATTTTATGGCTATTTTATTAAGGTTGGCCAGATTTTCAGGTTAATAACGAAATTGCCCCTGACGGCGTATTAAAAACCTGCACTATTTGCAAATCTTAAAACCTACATATCTCCTTCATTATAAGGCCAAATTGAGTGATTCAAAAGCCTAAATTCATTAGAATTTCACAAGGAATCCATTGGGAGCAGTTAAATGCGTGAACAGTATACCTAGAACAAGCAGGTCGAGTTTTCTTCCAATTTTGGAACGGGAAGAAGCTTCTGAGGTGATTTTTAGGAGAGAAATCAATGGGTAATTGCTGGAGGTAAGTTTCTTGACTCAAAAACATGATTTTATGCTAGAATAAACACCAAAATTCCTGAAATTGGTAGAATTTGTGAAGAACTAGGGCCTAAATCATGAAAACGAATTTTTGGGTTTTGAAAGGCCATTCGAACTCCGATTTCGATAAATTTTATATGCACGGACTCGTGGCGAGACGAGGAATCTGTTGGTATGAATTTCGGAATTTCTCAAGAAGCGGGCCCGGGATCCGGGTTTTACCAACTTGGTGTATTATTGCGTATTTCGTATAAATTGAATTGGGTTATGTTTCTTTGACCCGTATTTGATATAATTGTTGTGTTTGACTAGATTCTACGCACGAGGCGGCAAATTTGAAGGGAAAAGATATCGCGGAAGAGTCTACGGCCGGCTAGAGGTGAGTAGTTTGTGTATATGGTAGCCTGAGGGTTCGAAACCCCGGCTTAGCACATTGTGACGCTAGTAAGGCGTGGCTCGCACCCCGTGGCAGGTGCGGGACTGATTGTGACTGGGGATTGAGACTTGGTTCATCCCGGATATGGAAAATATGCTATTAGTGATGGAAATACGTTGTGTTTGACATATTTGTGGGCTGTAAGCCTTGTTTGGGGCCTTGTGCCGACCTGTATTATCCCTAGGGGATAGTATTTATGTGATAGCTATACTTGCTTAATCATTGATCTCAGTCCTGGAATTTGAAATCACACTATTGAAATGTTAAGTCACCGGTTTTGCAAATTAAATAAAAGTTAAAGTACTTTTCATAAATTATGAACTGGGAACTGGAATTAAGAAAAATGAACTATTTTTGTGACTTATCTGATTTTTGTGGACTGAGGATGGATCGGGCTGCATGCCGCAGCGGTTGATATGAGGATCGGGCGGCACGCCGCAGCAGTATTGCGCTTGGGCTGTAGGAGCCCCTCCGGAGTCTGTACACACCCCCAGTGAGCGTCGTCGACGTTAAATGGATCGGGCTACACGCCGTAGCGGTTATGTGCATTGCATTGCATCTTTATTTGTTAAATTTTTCTGTGGTAGCTATATTGTATTGTTGATGCTAGTTCGTAGGAGATTCGGACTGTAGTTTAGCTTCATATTGTGGTATTCTTTGGATTTCCTACTTTCAGCTGCTTTTATATATTTATTACTCACTGAGTACTTAGTACTCACCCCTACTCCCCGCACCTTTGTGTGCAGATTCAGGTACATAGGAGGGATAAACGAGCACTCCAGCTTTTATCAGTATTTATCCGAGTTGCTGAGGTAGCTGCTGGCGTTCGCAGGACCTGGCTTCTCTTCTTATTCTATTTTTCCTTTGTATATAAATTATTCGGACTTTAGTATTTGGATCAGATATTGTTATCCGATCTTGTTTAGAGGCTCCAGACTCGTGACCCTAGATCTTTGGGGTGGATATTCAGTTTAGCTTTATTATTGATATTAATGTTCAGGTTATTGATTTGAGCTTCATACTCGGGATGAGAGTGTAAATGGTCGGGCTTGCCTAGCAGTTGTGTTGGGCGCCATCACGACCGGGATTGGGGTCGTGACAAGTTGGTATCAGAGCCTAGGTTACTAGGCCTCATGAGTCTTGAGTCGGTTGGTAGAGTCTTGTGGATCGGTACGGGGACGCCTGTACTTATCCTCGGGAGGCTGCAAACCTTTAGGAAACACTCCACATTTCTTGGAATTCTTATCGTGCGTACTTGATTCAGCTTGAGATATAATCTTTGAAATTCCTTTCACACACCTGTGTACGCTTCGAGCGCTCAGTAATATAATTGCCTTGAGGGTTTGTGATTCCCCGATCAAGGGACAAGATATAATCTCTGCGAGTTCATGTTGGGCCAGTCGGGAGGACTTGAGGCCAGATCTTTGTATATGACTTGAGCACCACAGTGCTGATCTTACAAACTGGTATTATGAAATTTCATGTGATCGGTATTGTTCCTAATTGTGGAAATGGCAGTTAAATAATGTACGATTTGTCAGGATGTTAGATCCTTATTGTAATATGTTGTGTAGCCCCAAACTATGGGCGTGTTGAATATTTATCATATCTCTTAGTTGGAAGGTAAAGTGTCTTACGTGTAGTAAAACGAGTTTTGACTCAAGAAGACTAAAGTGATTATGCTATGTATATCCTGGTGGAAGGTGTTGTACTGAAATACTAGATTGAGGCAAAGTAGGTGGGTTGATTCTTAGGTGTAATTGCAAGGTATTTGATATGTGTTATGATGCGAGCAGGTGTGGCGTAGGTTCATGTATAAATTGCGATAATATGATTCGCATAGTATTGAGATTTAATGTTGTTGAAATACATTGTGATGTCTTGTTGAGTTGTGGATGTATTGTTAGAATGGTTTGGTGACTCTCTGGCAGGTGGATAGGCCAAATTACAAAGGAAGTTCTGCCGAAATTTTGAAAAATTTGGGACATAGAAAAGATTTCTGTCACCTAAAGAGAGTAGGCTTAACTGTGGTGTGTGTATAAATGCAAGAATTGCAGAAGGGTTAAGGTCTTTGATGATTTGAGTCTCTGTCAAGCTTGTAAATGACTTGTCTAATCTCACGATAACATTTTGGCATCATTTGAGTAAGAATGACATAGGTGGCTAAAAATATTTCGATGTATGGCTCCGAGCCAAGTTGGGGAGGTTTTTATTGATTAACTAATTGCACCGTTGTGTGCTATGTTGGTGCTGTCTCTATGTATGTGGGGAAAATTTGGATAGAGGTTATAGTGCTTCAAAGATGTGAAGAAATCCTAGGATGATTTGAACTGATGTCGGTAAGGAATGTTCGGTGTATAGAAAAGAGAGATAGCTAGATGTAGATGTATGTAATCATGTTCTGCGATGTCAGAGTTCTAATAAGGCATGAGTGGTTCTGTTCAATAAGACAGCTGAATTATAATTGAATAAGGGTGAATGATGCTCGAGAATAGCCTTGCGGTGTTCAGGACTTTGCTTGTAATGGTTAGGTGTCTTAAGATTGTGTATGTGGCTAAAGACGGTGGTTTCGTTAGAAGGGATCAAGACTTGTGTAATGATATGTGAATGATGAGATTCTATGTATCTATATTGGAGAGTAATGATAACGAATTCAAAAATCGCAAGAAATTCTTCAAAATAGAGTATCGTAGAATGTGGTACTTCTGGAAAACATTGAGAGAGTATTCAGCGGCCTGTGAGCCTTAGACCGTGTAGTCTTGTGTATGAGTCTCATATGGTAACATGAGTTGAGATAATGTAGTGCTACAGTAAAGGAGAATACTAAGTTAAAGAGGATTCAGAAAGGAAATTGAGTAAATGGAGCAACTTGTTAATAAACTGAAACGTTATGATAAGGATACGATTAATTCCTGGTATGTGTACGAAGTAATGAGTCTTGTAGATATTGTGCAACAAAGATCCTGAGTGCTGGCAGTTGCGTAGCTTGATGTGGGTAGGAGGACTCAGTCCTGGCAGTTAAACTTACACAATGAATTGGGAGAAAGAGTTTGTGATGTGTTCTACCGTGATTTGAAAGTGAGTATATTCATGTTGGTATGCGAAGCTGGGAATGTGTAATGAGTTTTCTTCTATATGGAATCATGAAAGTCCTTGACTAGTTGAGTGCGTTGATGGTTGCGGCGCAGAAAAGGGATAGAAGTTTCCATGTTATCTTAGTGTGGTATGGTATATGCAATGTGTTATGGAAAGTTGATAATGCCATGTTCAAGGTTTTGAGATCAGTTCATAATATATGGGAAGTCATATACAAAAAAAAAAAATAATAATAATAATAATAATAATAATAATGAGCAGCGCGGGCAACTGCAGGTAATTTAAGAATCAATCTTTTTGGTGATTAAGGAAAAAAAAAAGATACTACTATTCTAGTGATTTGGCAAGGTATATGGTCAAAAGGGACAAGGTGCTGTAAACTAATCACATCTAGTGGTATGGTGGTATTCTCTTGTTGGATCAATGGTGATGATTGAATTGTTGATGGCATAGGGAAAATTTCTGAATGACTTTCGTGGTATGAATGGATGATTGATGTGTGTTAAGTATTTGTACAGTGGAATGTGGGATCAGGCATAGTAATTCATGTGTTATATAGGTGATAAAGACTAGAATTTCGCGTAATCCACCTATGTAGTGGTTCTATATTATGTGTATCGGCACCGTTTAGCGATCATCGGAAATTGGAAGCCCTAGTGGCTCTCTCTTAGCTTGATATGATGAATTTGGGTTATGATACCTTATTTTAGACTGGTTGTCATAAGTCAGGTTGCCTGGACTAATGTGATATGGACTATGTCGGAAATGACATAAATTGCGTAGCAAAGTGCATCGGTGTATGCTCCAACAAGGTAGTTGTACCCAGGACCAGCGGACGGCTGGTAGGTATTGCTTTGTCAGTGGGGCCTTCGTGGAGGATATCAGTACAGAGGTTTCTACTATTGATCCAGTTTCGGTATTGAGGAACTTTGTCGGATTCGTTTCTTGTGGCCGAGCTTGAGGCTATATATGTTTATTGTAATGAGCGATTTGACTCGGTGTGCATTTATTTTTGCGAGATTTACGGGTGGATCGGGTGGCACGCCACCACGGGTTATTTAGATCGGGTGGCACGCCGCCACGGGTATGGTATCTGGATCAGGTGGCACGCCGCCACGGGTATGTTAGTTTGTGCAGGTTGCACGCGCAACCGTATAATATGGAGCATAGTTTTTTTTCTTCTATAGGTTACCTTGCGTACTATACCTCCTAGCCTCTGAGGAAAGTCAGTGTTGGGTGTCCCTCGGCAAATAGCGCATCGGTTGTGTCCTTACGAGATTTGATGGCATATATTAATTGTTTTACCATGGGTGAGATTGATTGCTTGAGTTCAGACCTAGATCTGTGCGTGACTGACTGTTTTGAGCATGATGAGATGACTTGAGGTGCTTCATGGGTAATAGTGTTTGGATGGAACCATAAGTTGTGTCAAAGCCATATGATGTTATGACCTTTTGAGGAGAGTTCAGGTACTCTATTTCTGTAATGTGAGACGGGATCTCAGTCCTATGTTACGATGGTACGGAGGATTTTGAATCACAACTCTTTTGTTGAGGTAGTTGTCATGATTTGAGTATGTTCAAGCGTTTCTTATTGGAACCTATGTTGTGCTCGTCGTGGCTTAGGCCGGTGTTGAGGTGTCATATCACCAGTGCGGTGTGTCATAATCGGAATGATCGTTAGAGCCGTTAATGAGTGCGGGCATATGATATTCCAGCTAGTTAGAAAGGTAATATCGAGGCTTGGCTCCGAAATCTATAATGGTATCAGTTAAAAGGGAAATGGAATCATGCATGGATGACCTGAGAAATGGATTTGATATATCGCGTGTTTCAACTGCCGTAGGCAGTATATGAAGATATTTGAACAAGACTTTAGCTAACGAGAAAGGTTTTTCAGTAATATTTGGTTATCGTGGGAAGTTGTTACGATTAGAGGCCATCGTCTCGAGTGCTTGGGTTGTTTGGAAAACCATAAGATCTCACCCGGAGTGGCGAGTATGGGCTATTATAGTTGGTTCGGGTGTATTCTGAGTATAGACGTGGGAGTCGGATTTGGTATATGATTTCGGAAAATGCAATGCGGTCTATAGTTCAGATGGACTGCGGAAGTTCAGCTATATTGTGTTATCGGACTTATGATAGACAGGGTGACGTGGTACCACCCCGCATATATGCCTGGTAAGGTCATTCAGCTATTGGGTTGCTTCTAGTACAACTCCGGGTACGCTCGAGGACGAGCGTTTATTTAAGTTGGGGAGAATGTAACGACCCGACCCGTCGTTACTGGAGTTATCGCCCTGTTTTCTTCATTTAACACTTCAATATGCTATTTTAAATGTGTTTGGAATGTTAGAAGCAAATCGGAGACAATTTGAATAGAAATAAGGCCATAAATCCCTTTATGAGGATAATAGGTTGGAAAAGTCAACTGAATATTGACCGATGAGGTAGACAACCCGGAATTGAATTATGATGATTCGACTAGTTTTGGGGGATGATTTATGATTTAGGAGAGCAACCGGAATTGAATTTGGAAGTCCGGTGTAGAATTAGGCTTGAATTGGCTAAGGTTGGATTTTGGCGAATTACGGATGGTAGGTGAGATTTTGATTCGAGGGTCGGAATGGAATTTTGATAGTTGCAGTAGCTCCATTAGGTGATTTTGGATATGCTTGCAAAGTTTCAAGTCATTCGGAGGTGTTTAGGTGGGGTTTTAGATCAAATGTTAGTTTCGGAAGTTTTTAAAGAACTTAAGCGTGAATCCGATGTGAATTGATGATTTCAGTGTTGTTAGTTGTGTTTTGATGATTGGAAAAAGTTTGGATGATATTTTTGGATATGTTGGTGCCTTTGGTTGAGGTTCCGGAGGCCTCGGATGTGTTTCGGGTTGTGATCACGCTCTTAATTAATGTTTCAACGTCGTATTTTTGGACATAAAGGGGTATTATATTGAACAAATAAGCACTTATTACTGTTTTGAATGATGAATTAAATCCGTATCGTAATTACGGATCCGTAGCAAAAAGAATCATCGAATTTGGACATCGTATGAGGATTTTATGGCTATTTTATTAAGGTTGGCCAGATTTTCAGGTTAATGACGAAATTGCCCCTGACGGCGTATTAAAAACCTGCACTATTTGCAAATCTTAAAACCTACATATCTCCTTCATTATAAGGCCAAATTGAGTGATTCAAAAGCCTAAATTCATTATAATTTCACAAGGAATCCATTGGGAGCAGTTAAACGCGTGAACAGTATACCTAGAACGATCAGGTCGAGTTTTCTTCCAATTTTGGAACGGGAAGAAGCTTCTGAGGTGATTTTTAGGAGAGAAATCAATGGGTAATTGCTGGAGGTAAGTTTCTTGACTCAAAAACATGATTTTATGCTAGAATAAACACCAAAATTCCTGAAATTGGTAGAATTTGTGAAGAACTAGGGCCTAAATCATGAAAACGAATTTTTGGGTTTTGAAAGGCCATTCGAACTCCGATTTCGATAAATTTTATATGCACGGACTCGTGGCGAGACGAGAATCTGTTGGTATGAATTTTGGAATTTCTCAAGAAGCGGGCCCGGGATCCGGGTTTTACCAACTTGGTGTATTATTGCGTATTTCGTATAAATTGAATTGGGTTATGTTTCTTTGACCCGTATTTGATATAATTGTTGTGTTTGACTAGATTCTACGCACGAGGCGGCAAATTTGAAGGAAAAGATATCGCGGACGAGTCTACGGCCGGCTAGAGGTGAGTAGTTTGTGTATATGGTAGCCTGAGGGTTCGAAACCCCGGCTTAGCACATTGTGACGCTAGTAGGGCGTGGCTCGCACCCCGTGGCAGGTGCGGGACTGATTGTGACTGGGGATTGAGACTTGGTTCATCCCGGATATGGAAAATATGCTATTAGTGATGGAAATACGTTGTGTTTGACATATTTGTGGGCTTGTAAGCCTTGTTTGGGGCCTTGTGCCGACCTGTAGTATCCCTAGGGGATAGTATTTATGTGATAGCTATACTTGCTTAATCATTGATCTCAATCCTGGAATTTGAAATCACACTATTGAAATGTTAAGTCACCGGTTTTTGCAAATTAAATAAAAGTTAAAGTACTTTTCATAAATTATGAACTGGGAACTGGAATTAAGAAAAATGAACTATTTTTGTGACTTATCTGATTTATGTGGACTGAGGATGGATCGGGCTGCATGCCAGAGCGGTTTATATGAGGATCGGGCTGCACGCCGCAGCGGTTGATATGAGGATCGGGCTGCACGCCGCAGCAGTATTGCGCTTGGGCTGTAGGAGCCCCTCCGGAGTCTGTACACACCCCCAGTGAGCGCCGTCGACGTTAAATGGATCGGGCTACACGCCGTAGCGGTTATGTGCATTGCATTGCATCTTTATTTGTTAAATTTTTCTGTGGTAGCTATATTGTATTGTTGATGCTAGTTCGTAGGAGATTCGGACTGTAGTTTAGCTTCATATTGTGGTATTCTGTGGATTTCCTACTTTCAGCTGCTTTTATATATTTATTACTCACTGAGTACTTAGTACTCACCTCTACTCCCTGCACCTTTGTGTGCAGATTCAGGTACATAGGAGGGATAGACGAGCACTCCAGCTTTTATCACTATTTATCCGAGTTGCTGAGGTAGCTGCTGGCGTTCGCAGGACCTGGCTTCTCTTCTTATTCTATTTTTCCTTTGTATATAAATTATTCGGACTTTAGTATTTGGATCAGATATTGTTATCCGATCTTGTTTAGAGGCTCCAGACTCGTGACCCTAGATCTTTGGGGTGGATATTCAGTTTAGCTTTATTGTTGATATTAATGTTCGGGTTATTGATTTGAGCTTCATGCTCGGGATGAGAGTGTAAATGGTCGGGCTTGCCTAGCAGTTGTGTTGGGCGCCATCACGACCGGGATTGGGGTCGTGACACTTATATTCTTCTATTTTTCCCATATCAGGTACATGACAGATTGTGTTTAAATTAAAAAATAAATACACATGAAGAATGGAAGTTTTTGAAATTTTAATTAGCTTTTTCCTCGTTTTCTTTTACTGATTGTGTTTAAGTTATTTTACGTATTACTATTCTGTAAATTACTATCACTTTGAATAATTAGGCTTTTTGTAGTAATAATAATTTACTTCAATATGGCTATTAGATAGTACAGTCATAAACATGTTTGTTATTGTCCAAGTTGTTTAATAATTGAAATAAGAATAAGTTACTCTTTAATTAATCGGATTAGTTAAAATTAGTTAGTTCATTAGCTATAATTTTTTTTTAGTATTGTCCTTAAAAGGCTAATTTCAAATATGTAGCTAAATTTAGTAAAAATATGAATTTGAATTATTTAGGCATTTAAGGCACGATTTAATTTTAAATAACACAAGATAGCTTTTTAAGTTTAACAAATTTTCAAATAAGTATAAGTAATTAAGGTTAATTATAGTTTTTTTTAATAGTTGTAAATAGTTAATTCCAATGGTTCAAGTCACATAATAATATGAGTTTAAAATAGTTGTAGGATAATGGGTTTAATTCGTATATATTATTTGTCGATTTTTTATTTTACTTTCATTTTCAATTTTAGCGATGTTTACTTCCATTAAACATTTGTCTCAATGTAGCAAATAATATGTCACACTTTGAACATGTAATCAATTAGGATTTTCTCTTTATTATTTAGAAAATAAATAAATAACTAAAAAATTGCAGTCAATTTAGGATTGTTTTAAGATGAACTTAGTTTTAAATAATTTTGAATAAATAATTTTATTAGTTTTTTTTTAATATATTACAATGCAAGCTTTAATCCCGTTTTAATTAGTTTCTTTTAATACTAGTTAAGAAATTTCGTATTTAAAAAATAAAAATAAAAATAACAATCTGATAGTCGCTTTAGGCGCGATATTTAAAATTACATTCTTAAATCCGGGTGTGTATTTTATACAACCCAATTCTAAATCCGAAAACGTCAAATAAAAATGTGTCGAGGATCCGGGTGCATTTCATGTGATGTGATCCAAAAACATATAGGCGACGCTCCCTTTCGTAAATAATAAATATTAAAAGCTGTTAAAAGTTAAATTTTGCATATAAGTAAAAGCATAGTATAAATCAGATAAATAAGCCGAATATGACAGTTGAGTGACCGTGCTAGAACCACGGAACTCGGGAATGCCTAACACCTTCTCCCGGGTTAACAGCATTCATTATCTAGATTTCTGGTTCGCGGACTGTTAAACGGAGTCATTCTTTTCCTCGATTCGGGATTCAACCGGTGACTTGGAACACCTTAAATCTCCCAAGTGGCAACTCTGAATTGAATAAATAAATCCTGTTTCGATTGTCCTTTAATTGAAAAAACTCCCATGTGCCCTCGCGGGCAGCTCCAAAAGGAGGTGTGACAGCTCTGGCGACTCTGCTAGGGACACAAACCCAGAACCACTGGTTCAGGGTTTAGAATTCGAGCTTTGAATAATTGTTATATTTGGCTTATATACTATCAGATTTTATTATATGTTTGTATTTAATGTGCTAAATGTTGCTTTTACCGCTTTGATATTTTGTGAATTGTATATAAATTGTGCCGATACCCATTTTTCTCTTCTGAGTCTCTTTAAAATATAATATCGGGCATTTGCTGGACAAAAAAAATTTCTATAAATAGAAGAGAAATTTAGGAAGAAAGGGGAGTTCAAAAATATTGAGAGGAAGAGGAGGAAAAGAAAAAAGAGTTAAGAGAGATAGGAAAAGAAAAGAAAAATATACAAATATACAAAAAAAAACGAAAATTTGAGTGAGAAAAAAAGAGTTTCAATTTTAATTATCAAAGTTATATTCTCAAATTCATCTTTTGATTACTAGTTTTATTAAATTCTGTTGCTGGGTTGTTCTACTTCCACCGTTGTTGCTGCATTGTCTCTATTGTTGTGTTGATCAGTCCTATATTCTTCTATTTTTCCCATATCAGGTACATGACAGATTGTGTTTAAATTAAAAAATAAATACACATGAAGAATGGAAGTTTTTGAAATTTTAATTAGCTTTTTCCTCGTTTTCTTTTACTGATTGTGTTTAAGTTATTTTACGTATTACTATTCTGTAAATTTCTATCACTTTGAATAATTAGGCTTTTTGTAGTAATAATAATTTATTTCAATATGGCTATTAGATAGTATAGTCATAAATATGTTTGTTATTGTCCAAGTTGTTTAATAATTGAAATAAGAATAAGTTACTCTTTAATTAATCGGATTAGTTAAAATTAGTTAGTTCATTAGCTATAATTTTTTTTAGTAGCTAAATTTAGTAAGAATATGAATTTAAATTTAGTAAAAATATGAATTTGAATTATTTAGGCATTTAACGCACGATTTAATTTTAAATAATACAAGATAGCTTTTAAGTTTAACAAATTTTCAAATAAGTATAAGTAATTAAGGTTAATTATAGTTTTTTTTAATAGTTGTAAATAGTTAATTCCAATGGTTCAAGTCACATAATAATATGAGTTTAAAATAGTTGTAGGATAATGGGTTTAATTCGTATATATTATTTGTCGATTTTTTATTTTACTTTCATTTTCCATTTTAGCGATGTTTACTTCCATTAAACATTTGTCTCAATATAGCAAATAATATGTCACACTTTGAGCATGTAATCAATTTGGATTTTCTCTTTATTATTTAGAAAATAAATAAATAACTAAAAAAATTGCAGTCAATTTCGGATTGTTTTAAGATGAACTTAGTTTTAAATAATTTTGAATAAATAATTTTATTAGTTTTTTTTAATATATTACAATGCAAGCTTTAATCCCGTTCTAATTAGTTTCTTTTAATACTAGTTCAGAAATTTCGTATTTAAAAAAAAAATAACAATCTGATAGTCGCTTTAGGCGCGATATTTAAAATTACATTCTTAAATCCGGGTGTGTATTTCATACAACCCAATTCTAAATCTGAAAACATCAAATAAAAATGTGTCGAGGATCCGGGTGCATTTCATGTGACGTGATCCAAAAATATATTTTTAGGCGACGCTCCCTTTCGTAAATAATAAATATTAAAAGCGGTTAAAAGTTAAATTTTGCATATAAGTAAAAGCATAGTATAAATCAGATAAATAAGCCGAATATGACAGTTGAGCGACCGTGCTAGAACCACGGAACTCGGGATTGCCTAACACCTTCTCCCGGGTTAACAGAATTCCTTATCTAGATTTCTGGTTCGCGGACTGTTAAACGAAGTCATTCTTTTCCTCAATTCGGGATTCAACCGGTGACTTGGGACACCTTAAATCTCCCAAGTGGCGACTCTGAATTGAATAAATAAATTCCGTTTCGATTGTCCTTTAATTGGAAAAACTCTCATGCGCCCTCGCGGGCAGCGCCAAAAGGAGGTGTGACACTTCTTTCTGACAAAAAGAACCGGGGCACCCCACGGCGACACACTCGGTCGTATGAACCCCTTCTCTAATAAATCCTTCAGCTGCTCCTTTAACTCTCTTAATTCTGCTGGCGCCATTCTGTATGGTGGAATGGATATTGGCTGAGTATATGGCAATACATCAATCCCAAAATGAATCTCCCTATCTGGAGGAATCCCTGGAAGCTCATCCGGAAACACTTCAAGAAACTCACTCATAACTGGCATGTACTCGAGGGCAGACACGTCTGAGATGGTGTCCGTCACCCAGACCAAATGATAGATACACCCCTTCTTAATCATCTTCGAAGCCTTAAGGTAGGAAATAAACCTAAGCTTTGGCACCACACCATTTCCTTTCCACTAAATAACTGGCTCGTTAGGGAACTCGAGTCTCATGACTCTCGTCCGACAGTCAAGCTTGGCAAAGCACGAATAAATCCAGTCCATCCCCATGATTACATCAAAATCTACCATTCCAAGCTCAATAAGATCGACCGTGGTAACACGACCACTCACCGTAACAACACAGTTCCTATAAACTCGCGAGGTTGTAATTGAATCAACGACCGGAGTCGATACAGAGAATGGCTCATGAAGTTGTTCGGGTTCTATCCCAAAACTTGAACCAATGAATAAGGTAACATAAGACAAAGAGGACCCCGGATCAATAAGAGCATAACAATGAACAGCCTGAACAGACAAGATACTTATAACAACAACTGGAGAAGCCTCAGCACTCTGGCGGCCACTCAAAGCATAGAACCAGCTAGGTCCACTCCTACCAAGAGCTCCACACCTAGCTGCATCGCGCTCTGCTGGAGCTGGAGGATGCACTGATGATGTAGCAATTGAAGAATTGAATGACTGGGCAGATCCCCTACCCATACCCTGATTCGGCGCACGGTAGTCTCGCTGGATGTGACCTCTCACACCGCACCTATAACATATCGGGATATCTAAATAGCAAGTCTCTGTATGAAATCTCCCACACTTGGGGCATGTAGTCCTCCCCCGCTGATGGGGCCTCACTCCTGGACGACCGGACTGACGGGACCTCCTACTATCTGAACCTGGTTTCGAATGACTGCTCTACTGATAACTGTGCATAGATGACGGTGCACTCGCTGAGGACTGAACATATGACTGGGATGGCCCTGATGACCCTTTCCCTGGAACTGGTTTCCTTGAGTGACCCATTGATCGGGCCCTGCTGCTACTCTCCCTTTCTGTCCGAATCTTTAACTTCCTAGCCTCTATAGCCTGATCGAACCCCACAATCTTCCCATAATTCATATCTGAGTGCAAATCTGTTATAGCAACCTCATTCACCACCAAATGACTAAGGCCTTAAAAAAATCGCCGAACTCGAACATCCATGGTCGACACTAACTGAGGTGCATACTTGGACAATCTCATAAACTCCATGTGGTTCTCCCAAACACTCATACTGCCCTGTTTGAGAACCTCGAACTCAGTGGCACGGGCTGCCATTGTCTCGGTAGGAAAGAAGTGGTCCATGAAGGCATCTACACACTCATCCCATCTAGCCAGAGGTCTTCCCTCCTCACGGGAATCCTCCCACATCTCAAACCACGAACACGCTGCTCCTCTAAACTTGTATGAAGCCAACTTTAGGAAATCCTGTGGATCGGCCTTTGGGTCTGTGCCTGAGAATTATGGAGGGAACAATCGCAGAAACTGGTGGACTCTAAAACCGGAGGGATCTCCCTGTCCGCTGGAGGACGTAGGGGCATCGTGAGATCTCTGGGCCTGGGCGGCCACTAACTGTGTCAACATGTGAATGGCTCCTCTAAGATCCTCGTTAGAGACACCGGAACTAGAAGCTGGAACCGTATCAGAATCAGGAATATTGGCAGGAGGGATGGTGACACCCTCTACCGTAGTCGGAACAGGAATGCTTGGTTCTAGAATAGATGGGCCGGGCAGATTCAAGACCGGTAAGTCACTCTCACCACGGCATCAGGTATATGATTCACAGCCACACTTGGGGTGGCATCAGCCCTAAGGCGGGTCTAGCTTTCTTCTTAGGTGCCATATCCTGAAAATTTTGGAATAAGGCACAAATTAGACATAAATACTTCCGTTTTTCACTTCACTGCACGATATAGAATAACAAAGAAGTGGGTAAATTCCTAAATATTCGTGCAGCCCCTACTTATAGATATGATCGACAACACACAGATAAGAGGGGTGCTACTAGACACGGCTCCGAGACATCCTAGGACACTTTAAAAGCTTAGGCTCTGATACCAAGTTTGTCACGCCCCAAATCGAGGGACATGACCAGCACCCGAGCGAGTAGCCCCAGTCAAGCAAACTTGGGTGCCTTTCCTAACCCATGTGTTATCCCTGTACTTTTCATTACTTATTAACCAAAGGATTAACCATTTTATAATTGAAAATACTCTTTTTCAAAACATACACAACATGCTTAATTACTTAACAAGTTTACAACTTACAATGCTCGACATATAATTACATAAGTCCATAATCCGACATTTACTGTCTATGGAGCCTATAAGGTATGGCGGGATAATACAGTACTTGCTGATAACAGGGCTCCAGCAATACCTTACACAAAACCAAAATAAGACTCCTAAAGAGAAGTGGCATGAGCCACGCAGGGCCCCGAGAGGAAAGGGGCTCACCAAAACAGCCAGTAGAAGATGAAGGATTGCTACTGTCGATGAACTGAAGTACCTGCTACGGATCCACCTACAATCATAACATGAATGTAGCGCCCCCCGGCAAAAAGGGCGTCAGTACATTAGAATTGTACTGGTATGAATGGACAAACCTTGTCCCAAGTAAACTCAAGCCATACACAAGTAAGTCACAGTAACAGAAACAACAACAATTACATAAAGATAGAACAATCAAGCCAAACAAGTCTTCAACACCAAAGTTTGTTTCAAGTAACCTCAAACCATATACAAGAGGGAAAATATCAATAGAAGCAACAACCAACACACGTGGAAGGCACAATCAAGCCAAACAAAGGGAAAATCAGTGCTCCATAGGTTACAAACTGTCATGTTGTCTCCTTTCACAATTCCTCATCAATGATTTCACAATTGGTACACAAATTGATTTCAATGGCGATTTCGATTGCTTTCCACCCGCTTGACTGGGGCAACCCGGTCAGGCGCCGGTCATGTTCCTCGATTTGGGGCGTGACATTATCATTTTATGTTATGGCGCGCAATCTAATCCCACCGTACAGTTTCAATCCATAACAATCACAACAACAACAAAGAACAATTCACAAAGATCACAACAATGACAATAAGCAATCTACAAAGATCACAACAATATTTCATTAAGGAGTCACAATAATGATTCACAAGTATTCTCATAACCATCAATACTATTTCCGTCGAATTCCACAATTCACAATATTTCATGTTACAACAATACTTCTCAAGTCACCACCACAACAGTGTTACAAGTGTTTCTACATCCAACAGTACCAATTCCATTATATTCAACAGTTCATAAGCAATTCAAGTGATTGTAATAATTAGCCACAAGAAGCAAAATATGTCATTACCGCTATTGTTCCAATTTCATCATTTACGATTTCCTTTTATCGTTTATTTCTCGACTCTTACCACATAACACTTAATCAAACCAATCAAACACCCAACAAACCAATCTCAATAATTTCACAAACAATCCACATAGCTATCACATACCAAATATTCGTACACCGAACAAGGCGATTTCACAAAGATCAAAGTTAGCCATACATACCTCGAAGAGCTTTTCATTAACTTACTAAAACATTCCAAAAATTCTAGCAACTTCAATCTATTTTGAGACATAGCATTTACCCAACTCTTTTTTACTAAATTTTAAACATAAAGAACATGCATGAGTGTTTTGACTTCCATTTTCAAGAGTTAATGCATAGAAACCTCTCTTTCTATTAAAATCTGAAAATCAGGGAAAAGAGGTTAGGGATTTTACCTTGTAAAAATGGAGATGAAGACACTAGCTTTAGAATTTTTCGTACCAAGCAAATTTGAGGAACAATTTTGAAGAGATAAATCTTTCTCTAAAGAACTCCTCCCTTTCTCTCTCTTAGTTTGTTCAAAAAAATGGTTAAAATGAGGGGTTAGGGTATTTTATCAAAATAGGGGTCGGGTTTTAAAATTAAAAAATAGAAGCCCGGGGTAAAATCTGCAATTGCAAAGTAAACATGCGGTCCGCATAATGGACTGCAGAATTGCTCCCCAAAAGCTAAATATTCTGACTCGGTCTAGGACAAAAATGCGGTCCGCATTCATGTTCTGTGGTCGCATAATGCGCCGCAGAATTGACCCCCCCCAAAATCCCTGAGGAATTAATGCGATGATTATACGGTCCGCATTTTAATTATGCGACCGCATAGTGGACCGCATTTTCAACTTCAATTTTGACAAACCTTCTGTTACACTCTGTGGTAGGAATGCGGTCCACATAGGTTATTTGTGACCGCATTTTAGATCGCAGAAATGACAATTTCTGGAAAATTAATTCTTTTGATTTTTTAATGCTTAGAGCACTACCAAGGGTCCGAACCGCGGCGAGCTTTCTTCACATTCCTAATACAATATTCGAACCTTGACACTATGAGCTAGTAGGTTTTAAGCACAAAATTTTACGGGGCCTTATAATATCCCGTCTAATCTCGAAGAAGTAGAGACGAGATGGTCAACTTTGACGCTTACTAAAGGTCCAATAATGCTTTATCCATAATATATTAAACCGTGAATTTTTATAAACATGATTATAATTCAAAGGGTTGAAGAAAATAAACAATCCTTTCTTTTATAGGGAAATATTCTTTTTCATCATCTATACATATATTCTTAAGTCAGGAAGTGGCGGCAACAAGTTCAATAAGTTACAAGGCAAGCAATACAAGCATGCTGCATGCGCAAATCATGCCGAGGTTGACGGCCTGCTCCAATAGAAGTGTAAATTGTGCACTGCGAGGGTCGAACGGTGCGAACCATAGATGCATCTATTTAATCTGTCGAGGCATTCGGCCTGCTCCAAAAATAAACACATAGAAACATTCAATCAAGAAGTCAAGATGGAGCAATTATTCAAAGAAAAGCTAATTCTCTTTCAACAATTTAAGAATATGAGATTTAGATCTTCTTTTTTAGAAATTCATTTACTAGTTCGATGTGATTTAAGCAATTCAATCATCCATAAGATTACAAATATTCCCAGTATAGCATGCCTTTGGGTCCTAGACTACCCGAACAATAGCATAATAGTAGCTACACACGAACTCTCGTTACCTCGTGCGTACGTAGCCCCCACAAATTGGAGCACGTAACCAATTATTTTACCTATGGGGACAGTTCCCTCTTACAAGGTTAAAGGAGACTCGCCTCGCTCTGAAGGTCCATAACTCGCATTCCACGCCCTTTCAAAGACTTGAATTGATGCACAACACCCCAAAACTAGCCAATAATTATGTAAACCCATTAATATATTCTAAGATACTCATTATGATCTAATTTATTACAATTCCTAACCCACGATCGAAAGGTTAACAAAAATGGCCTTGGGCCCACATGCTCGGAATCCGAAATGTTACGAAGATAAAGTTTACCCATGAACTCACGAACTCAAATATATATATTTCTCTTAATTCCATACCCAAAATCGTGGTCAAAATCCAAGAATACTAAGTTTCTAGGTTTTTCCACAAACCCCAAGTTTTCTACCAATTTCATGCTCAAATCCATACAAAATTGATGTATTTAACTTAAAATAGGTTAGGATAATTTACCTTGATGCTGATGACGAAAATTCCCTCTTGAAGCTCTCCAAAATCGCCCATACCAAGTGGAAAATGGGAGAAGAATGACCAAGTTCCGAATTTAAAACGATTCTCTGCCTCCAATACTTTTCGCTTCTGCGGAAATTTTTTCGCTCCCACGGTCCCGCTTCTACGGACAATGAACCCCTTCTACGGCTTCCACTAGAATCCAAACTTTCCTCTTCTGCGGTCTTTCGCTCGCAGATGTAGTTTCGCTTCTGTGGAAAAACCACCGCATTTGCGGAGTCTACTACACAAATCAAAAATCGCTTCTGCGGTCTTCTCTTCGCACCAGCGATGCCGCTTCTACGGTCCCATTTTCACAGAAGCGGAAAT